>JAWWQZ010000016.1:0-146064 GCA_033815515.1 Cryptocheilus praepositus | reverse complement strand
CGACATGTAAACGCGAAACCGAATCTG
The DNA here is from genome assembly GCA_033815515.1 of Cryptocheilus praepositus. Classification (NCBI taxonomy): domain Eukaryota; kingdom Metazoa; phylum Arthropoda; class Insecta; order Hymenoptera; family Pompilidae; genus Cryptocheilus; species Cryptocheilus praepositus. The sequence goes on along the minus strand of JAWWQZ010000016.1, from coordinate 146,037 downwards.
CTGACAGATCGAAAATCGGCCGATATCGCGTTTTCGGCCCTCAGAAGCGCCGAAATCGCGTTTTCTCGCTGAGCCCAGTGGACGGTGACTCGGTATGAAAACTGCACGGAGGAGCTGTTTTATCGTTTCTACCGTGCAGTTCGACATGTCCACTGCCCAGAAACCGAATCTGCTGACAGATCGCAAATCGGCCGATATCGCGTTTTCGGCCCTCAGAAGCGCCGAAATCGCGTTTTCTCGCTGAGCCCAGTGGACGGTGACTCGGTATGAAAACTGCACGGAGGAGCTGTTTTATCGTTTCTACCGTGCAGTTCGACATGTAAACTGCCCAGAAACCGAATCTGCTGACAGATCGAAAATCGGCCGATATCGCGTTTTCGGCCCTCAGAAGCGCCGAAATCGCGTTTTCTCGCTGAGCCCAGTGGACGGTGACTCGGTATGAAAACTGCACGGAGGAGCTGTTTTATCGTTTCTACCGTGCAGTTCGACATGTAAACTGCCCAGAAACCGAATCTGCTGACAGATCGCAAATCGGCCGATATCGCGTTTTCGGCCCTCAGAAGCGCCGAAATCGCGTTTTCTCGCTGAGCCCAGTGGACGGTGACTCGGTATGAAAACTGCACGGAGGAGCTGTTTTATCGTTTCTACCGTGCAGTTCGACATGTAAACTGCCCAGAAACCGAATCTGCTGACAGATCGAAAATCGGCCGATATCGCGTTTTCGGCCCTCAGAAGCGCCGAAATCGCGTTTTCTCGCTGAGCCCAGTGGACGGTGACTCGGTATGAAAACTGCACGGAGGAGCTGTTTTATCGTTTCTACCGTGCAGTTCGACATGTAAACTGCCCAGAAACCGAATCTGCTGACAGATCGCAAATCGGCCGATATCGCGTTTTCGGCCCTCAGAAGCGCCGAAATCGCGTTTTCTCGCTGAGCCCAGTGGACGGTGACTCGGTATGAAAACTGCACGGAGGAGCTGTTTTATCGTTTCTACCGTGCAGTTCGACATGTAAACTGCCCAGAAACCGAATCTGCTGACAGATCGAAAATCGGCCGATATCGCGTTTTCGGCCCTCAGAAGCGCCGAAATCGCGTTTTCTCGCTGAGCCCAGTGGACGGTGACTCGGTATGAAAACTGCACGGAGGAGCTGTTTTATCGTTTCTACCGTGCAGTTCGACATGTAAACTGCCCAGAAACCGAATCTGCTGACAGATCGCAAATCGGCCGATATCGCGTTTTCGGCCCTCAGAAGCGCCGAAATCGCGTTTTCTCGCTGAGCCCAGTGGACGGTGACTCGGTATGAAAACTGCACGGAGGAGCTGTTTTATCGTTTCTACCGTGCAGTTCGACATGTAAACTGCCCAGAAACCGAATCTGCTGACAGATCGCAAATCGGCCGATATCGCGTTTTCGGCCCTCAGAAGCGCCGAAATCGCGTTTTCTCGCTGAGCCCAGTGGACGGTGACTCGGTATGAAAACTGCACGGAGGAGCTGTTTTATCGTTTCTACCGTGCAGTTCGACATGTAAACTGCCCAGAAACCGAATCTGCTGACAGATCGCAAATCGGCCGATATCGCGTTTTCGGCCCTCAGAAGCGCCGAAATCGCGTTTTCTCGCTGAGCCCAGTGGACGGTGACTCGGTATGAAAACTGCACGGAGGAGCTGTTTTATCGTTTCTACCGTGCAGTTCGACATGTAAACTGCCCAGAAACCGAATCTGCTGACAGATCGCAAATCGGCCGATATCGCGTTTTCGGCCCTCAGAAGCGCCGAAATCGCGTTTTCTCGCTGAGCCCAGTGGACGGTGACTCGGTATGAAAACTGCACGGAGGAGCTGTTTTATCGTTTCTACCGTGCAGTTCGACATGTAAACTGCCCAGAAACCGAATCTGCTGACAGATCGAAAATCGGCCGATATCGCGTTTTCGGCCCTCAGAAGCGCCGAAATCGCGTTTTCTCGCTGAGCCCAGTGGACGGTGACTCGGTATGAAAACTGCACGGAGGAGCTGTTTTATCGTTTCTACCGTGCAGTTCGACATGTAAACTGCCCAGAAACCGAATCTGCTGACAGATCGCAAATCGGCCGATATCGCGTTTTCGGCCCTCAGAAGCGCCGAAATCGCGTTTTCTCGCTGAGCCCAGTGGACGGTGACTCGTATGAAAACTGCACGGAGGAGCTGTTTTATCGTTTCTACCGTGCAGTTCGACATGTAAACTGCCCAGAAACCGAATCTGCTGACAGATCGCAAATCGGCCGATATCGCGTTTTCGGCCCTCAGAAGCGCCGAAATCGCGTTTTCTCGCTGAGCCCAGTGGACGGTGACTCGGTATGAAAACTGCACGGAGGAGCTGTTTTATCGTTTCTACCGTGCAGTTCGACATGTAAACTGCCCAGAAACCGAATCTGCTGACAGATCGCAAATCGGCCGATATCGCGTTTTCGGCCCTCAGAAGCGCCGAAATCGCGTTTTCTCGCTGAGCCCAGTGGACGGTGACTCGGTATGAAAACTGCACGGAGGAGCTGTTTTATCGTTTCTACCGTGCAGTTCGACATGTAAACTGCCCAGAAACCGAATCTGCTGACAGATCGCAAATCGGCCGATATCGCGTTTTCGGCCCTCAGAAGCGCCGAAATCGCGTTTTCTCGCTGAGCCCAGTGGACGGTGACTCGGTATGAAAACTGCACGGAGGAGCTGTTTTATCGTTTCTACCGTGCAGTTCGACATGTAAACTGCCCAGAAACCGAATCTGCTGACAGATCGCAAATCGGCCGATATCGCGTTTTCGGCCCTCAGAAGCGCCGAAATCGCGTTTTCTCGCTGAGCCCAGTGGACGGTGACTCGGTATGAAAACTGCACGGAGGAGCTGTTTTATCGTTTCTACCGTGCAGTTCGACATGTAAACTGCCCAGAAACCGAATCTGCTGACAGATCGCAAATCGGCCGATATCGCGTTTTCGGCCCTCAGAAGCGCCGAAATCGCGTTTTCTCGCTGAGCCCAGTGGACGGTGACTCGGTATGAAAACTGCACGGAGGAGCTGTTTTATCGTTTCTACCGTGCAGTTCGACATGTAAACTGCCCAGAAACCGAATCTGCTGACAGATCGAAAATCGGCCGATATCGCGTTTTCGGCCCTCAGAAGCGCCGAAATCGCGTTTTCTCGCTGAGCCCAGTGGACGGTGACTCGGTATGAAAACTGCACGGAGGAGCTGTTTTATCGTTTCTACCGTGCAGTTCGACATGTAAACTGCCCAGAAACCGAATCTGCTGACAGATCGCAAATCGGCCGATATCGCGTTTTCGGCCCTCAGAAGCGCCGAAATCGCGTTTTCTCGCTGAGCCCAGTGGACGGTGACTCGGTATGAAAACTGCACGGAGGAGCTGTTTTATCGTTTCTACCGTGCAGTTCGACATGTAAACTGCCCAGAAACCGAATCTGCTGACAGATCGCAAATCGGCCGATATCGCGTTTTCGGCCCTCAGAAGCGCCGAAATCGCGTTTTCTCGCTGAGCCCAGTGGACGGTGACTCGGTATGAAAACTGCACGGAGGAGCTGTTTTATCGTTTCTACCGTGCAGTTCGACATGTAAACTGCCCAGAAACCGAATCTGCTGACAGATCGCAAATCGGCCGATATCGCGTTTTCGGCCCTCAGAAGCGCCGAAATCGCGTTTTCTCGCTGAGCCCAGTGGACGGTGACTCGGTATGAAAACTGCACGGAGGAGCTGTTTTATCGTTTCTACCGTGCAGTTCGACATGTAAACTGCCCAGAAACCGAATCTGCTGACAGATCGCAAATCGGCCGATATCGCGTTTTCGGCCCTCAGAAGCGCCGAAATCGCGTTTTCTCGCTGAGCCCAGTGGACGGTGACTCGGTATGAAAACTGCACGGAGGAGCTGTTTTATCGTTTCTACCGTGCAGTTCGACATGTAAACTGCCCAGAAACCGAATCTGCTGACAGATCGCAAATCGGCCGATATCGCGTTTTCGGCCCTCAGAAGCGCCGAAATCGCGTTTTCTCGCTGAGCCCAGTGGACGGTGACTCGGTATGAAAACTGCACGGAGGAGCTGTTTTATCGTTTCTACCGTGCAGTTCGACATGTAAACTGCCCAGAAACCGAATCTGCTGACAGATCGCAAATCGGCCGATATCGCGTTTTCGGCCCTCAGAAGCGCCGAAATCGCGTTTTCTCGCTGAGCCCAGTGGACGGTGACTCGGTATGAAAACTGCACGGAGGAGCTGTTTTATCGTTTCTACCGTGCAGTTCGACATGTAAACTGCCCAGAAACCGAATCTGCTGACAGATCGAAAATCGGCCGATATCGCGTTTTCGGCCCTCAGAAGCGCCGAAATCGCGTTTTCTCGCTGAGCCCAGTGGACGGTGACTCGGTATGAAAACTGCACGGAGGAGCTGTTTTATCGTTTCTACCGTGCAGTTCGACATGTAAACTGCCCAGAAACCGAATCTGCTGACAGATCGCAAATCGGCCGATATCGCGTTTTCGGCCCTCAGAAGCGCCGAAATCGCGTTTTCTCGCTGAGCCCAGTGGACGGTGACTCGGTATGAAAACTGCACGGAGGAGCTGTTTTATCGTTTCTACCGTGCAGTTCGACATGTAAACTGCCCAGAAACCGAATCTGCTGACAGATCGCAAATCGGCCGATATCGCGTTTTCGGCCCTCAGAAGCGCCGAAATCGCGTTTTCTCGCTGAGCCCAGTGGACGGTGACTCGGTATGAAAACTGCACGGAGGAGCTGTTTTATCGTTTCTACCGTGCAGTTCGACATGTAAACTGCCCAGAAACCGAATCTGCTGACAGATCGCAAATCGGCCGATATCGCGTTTTCGGCCCTCAGAAGCGCCGAAATCGCGTTTTCTCGCTGAGCCCAGTGGACGGTGACTCGGTATGAAAACTGCACGGAGGAGCTGTTTTATCGTTTCTACCGTGCAGTTCGACATGTAAACTGCCCAGAAACCGAATCTGCTGACAGATCGCAAATCGGCCGATATCGCGTTTTCGGCCCTCAGAAGCGCCGAAATCGCGTTTTCTCGCTGAGCCCAGTGGACGGTGACTCGGTATGAAAACTGCACGGAGGAGCTGTTTTATCGTTTCTACCGTGCAGTTCGACATGTAAACTGCCCAGAAACCGAATCTGCTGACAGATCGCAAATCGGCCGATATCGCGTTTTCGGCCCTCAGAAGCGCCGAAATCGCGTTTTCTCGCTGAGCCCAGTGGACGGTGACTCGGTATGAAAACTGCACGGAGGAGCTGTTTTATCGTTTCTACCGTGCAGTTCGACATGTAAACTGCCCAGAAACCGAATCTGCTGACAGATCGCAAATCGGCCGATATCGCGTTTTCGGCCCTCAGAAGCGCCGAAATCGCGTTTTCTCGCTGAGCCCAGTGGACGGTGACTCGGTATGAAAACTGCACGGAGGAGCTGTTTTATCGTTTCTACCGTGCAGTTCGACATGTAAACTGCCCAGAAACCGAATCTGCTGACAGATCGCAAATCGGCCGATATCGCGTTTTCGGCCCTCAGAAGCGCCGAAATCGCGTTTTCTCGCTGAGCCCAGTGGACGGTGACTCGGTATGAAAACTGCACGGAGGAGCTGTTTTATCGTTTCTACCGTGCAGTTCGACATGTAAACTGCCCAGAAACCGAATCTGCTGACAGATCGCAAATCGGCCGATATCGCGTTTTCGGCCCTCAGAAGCGCCGAAATCGCGTTTTCTCGCTGAGCCCAGTGGACGGTGACTCGGTATGAAAACTGCACGGAGGAGCTGTTTTATCGTTTCTACCGTGCAGTTCGACATGTAAACTGCCCAGAAACCGAATCTGCTGACAGATCGCAAATCGGCCGATATCGCGTTTTCGGCCCTCAGAAGCGCCGAAATCGCGTTTTCTCGCTGAGCCCAGTGGACGGTGACTCGGTATGAAAACTGCACGGAGGAGCTGTTTTATCGTTTCTACCGTGCAGTTCGACATGTAAACTGCCCAGAAACCGAATCTGCTGACAGATCGCAAATCGGCCGATATCGCGTTTTCGGCCCTCAGAAGCGCCGAAATCGCGTTTTCTCGCTGAGCCCAGTGGACGGTGACTCGGTATGAAAACTGCACGGAGGAGCTGTTTTATCGTTTCTACCGTGCAGTTCGACATGTAAACTGCCCAGAAACCGAATCTGCTGACAGATCGCAAATCGGCCGATATCGCGTTTTCGGCCCTCAGAAGCGCCGAAATCCCGTTTTCTCGCTGAGCCCAGTGGACGGTGACTCGGTATGAAAACTGCACGGAGGAGCTGTTTTATCGTTTCTACCGTGCAGTTCGACATGTAAACTGCCCAGAAACCGAATCTGCTGACAGATCGCAAATCGGCCGATATCGCGTTTTCGGCCCTCAGAAGCGCCGAAATCGCGTTTTCTCGCTGAGCCCAGTGGACGGTGACTCGGTATGAAAACTGCACGGAGGAGCTGTTTTATCGTTTCTACCGTGCAGTTCGACATGTAAACTGCCCAGAAACCGAATCTGCTGACAGATCGCAAATCGGCCGATATCGCGTTTTCGGCCCTCAGAAGCGCCGAAATCGCGTTTTCTCGCTGAGCCCAGTGGACGGTGACTCGGTATGAAAACTGCACGGAGGAGCTGTTTTATCGTTTCTACCGTGCAGTTCGACATGTAAACTGCCCAGAAACCGAATCTGCTGACAGATCGCAAATCGGCCGATATCGCGTTTTCGGCCCTCAGAAGCGCCGAAATCGCGTTTTCTCGCTGAGCCCAGTGGACGGTGACTCGGTATGAAAACTGCACGGAGGAGCTGTTTTATCGTTTCTACCGTGCAGTTCGACATGTAAACTGCCCAGAAACCGAATCTGCTGACAGATCGCAAATCGGCCGATATCGCGTTTTCGGCCCTCAGAAGCGCCGAAATCGCGTTTTCTCGCTGAGCCCAGTGGACGGTGACTCGGTATGAAAACTGCACGGAGGAGCTGTTTTATCGTTTCTACCGTGCAGTTCGACATGTAAACTGCCCAGAAACCGAATCTGCTGACAGATCGCAAATCGGCCGATATCGCGTTTTCGGCCCTCAGAAGCGCCGAAATCGCGTTTTCTCGCTGAGCCCAGTGGACGGTGACTCGGTATGAAAACTGCACGGAGGAGCTGTTTTATCGTTTCTACCGTGCAGTTCGACATGTAAACTGCCCAGAAACCGAATCTGCTGACAGATCGCAAATCGGCCGATATCGCGTTTTCGGCCCTCAGAAGCGCCGAAATCGCGTTTTCTCGCTGAGCCCAGTGGACGGTGACTCGGTATGAAAACTGCACGGAGGAGCTGTTTTATCGTTTCTACCGTGCAGTTCGACATGTAAACTGCCCAGAAACCGAATCTGCTGACAGATCGCAAATCGGCCGATATCGCGTTTTCGGCCCTCAGAAGCGCCGAAATCGCGTTTTCTCGCTGAGCCCAGTGGACGGTGACTCGGTATGAAAACTGCACGGAGGAGCTGTTTTATCGTTTCTACCGTGCAGTTCGACATGTAAACTGCCCAGAAACCGAATCTGCTGACAGATCGCAAATCGGCCGATATCGCGTTTTCGGCCCTCAGAAGCGCCGAAATCGCGTTTTCTCGCTGAGCCCAGTGGACGGTGACTCGGTATGAAAACTGCACGGAGGAGCTGTTTTATCGTTTCTACCGTGCAGTTCGACATGTAAACTGCCCAGAAACCGAATCTGCTGACAGATCGCAAATCGGCCGATATCGCGTTTTCGGCCCTCAGAAGCGCCGAAATCGCGTTTTCTCGCTGAGCCCAGTGGACGGTGACTCGGTATGAAAACTGCACGGAGGAGCTGTTTTATCGTTTCTACCGTGCAGTTCGACATGTAAACTGCCCAGAAACCGAATCTGCTGACAGATCGCAAATCGGCCGATATCGCGTTTTCGGCCCTCAGAAGCGCCGAAATCGCGTTTTCTCGCTGAGCCCAGTGGACGGTGACTCGGTATGAAAACTGCACGGAGGAGCTGTTTTATCGTTTCTACCGTGCAGTTCGACATGTAAACTGCCCAGAAACCGAATCTGCTGACAGATCGCAAATCGGCCGATATCGCGTTTTCGGCCCTCAGAAGCGCCGAAATCGCGTTTTCTCGCTGAGCCCAGTGGACGGTGACTCGGTATGAAAACTGCACGGAGGAGCTGTTTTATCGTTTCTACCGTGCAGTTCGACATGTAAACTGCCCAGAAACCGAATCTGCTGACAGATCGCAAATCGGCCGATATCGCGTTTTCGGCCCTCAGAAGCGCCGAAATCGCGTTTTCTCGCTGAGCCCAGTGGACGGTGACTCGGTATGAAAACTGCACGGAGGAGCTGTTTTATCGTTTCTACCGTGCAGTTCGACATGTAAACTGCCCAGAAACCGAATCTGCTGACAGATCGCAAATCGGCCGATATCGCGTTTTCGGCCCTCAGAAGCGCCGAAATCGCGTTTTCTCGCTGAGCCCAGTGGACGGTGACTCGGTATGAAAACTGCACGGAGGAGCTGTTTTATCGTTTCTACCGTGCAGTTCGACATGTAAACTGCCCAGAAACCGAATCTGCTGACAGATCGCAAATCGGCCGATATCGCGTTTTCGGCCCTCAGAAGCGCCGAAATCGCGTTTTCTCGCTGAGCCCAGTGGACGGTGACTCGGTATGAAAACTGCACGGAGGAGCTGTTTTATCGTTTCTACCGTGCAGTTCGACATGTAAACTGCCCAGAAACCGAATCTGCTGACAGATCGCAAATCGGCCGATATCGCGTTTTCGGCCCTCAGAAGCGCCGAAATCGCGTTTTCTCGCTGAGCCCAGTGGACGGTGACTCGGTATGAAAACTGCACGGAGGAGCTGTTTTATCGTTTCTACCGTGCAGTTCGACATGTAAACTGCCCAGAAACCGAATCTGCTGACAGATCGCAAATCGGCCGATATCGCGTTTTCGGCCCTCAGAAGCGCCGAAATCGCGTTTTCTCGCTGAGCCCAGTGGACGGTGACTCGGTATGAAAACTGCACGGAGGAGCTGTTTTATCGTTTCTACCGTGCAGTTCGACATGTAAACTGCCCAGAAACCGAATCTGCTGACAGATCGAAAATCGGCCGATATCGCGTTTTCGGCCCTCAGAAGCGCCGAAATCGCGTTTTCTCGCTGAGCCCAGTGGACGGTGACTCGGTATGAAAACTGCACGGAGGAGCTGTTTTATCGTTTCTACCGTGCAGTTCGACATGTAAACTGCCCAGAAACCGAATCTGCTGACAGATCGCAAATCGGCCGATATCGCGTTTTCGGCCCTCAGAAGCGCCGAAATCGCGTTTTCTCGCTGAGCCCAGTGGACGGTGACTCGGTATGAAAACTGCACGGAGGAGCTGTTTTATCGTTTCTACCGTGCAGTTCGACATGTAAACTGCCCAGAAACCGAATCTGCTGACAGATCGCAAATCGGCCGATATCGCGTTTTCGGCCCTCAGAAGCGCCGAAATCGCGTTTTCTCGCTGAGCCCAGTGGACGGTGACTCGGTATGAAAACTGCACGGAGGAGCTGTTTTATCGTTTCTACCGTGCAGTTCGACATGTAAACTGCCCAGAAACCGAATCTGCTGACAGATCGCAAATCGGCCGATATCGCGTTTTCGGCCCTCAGAAGCGCCGAAATCGCGTTTTCTCGCTGAGCCCAGTGGACGGTGACTCGGTATGAAAACTGCACGGAGGAGCTGTTTTATCGTTTCTACCGTGCAGTTCGACATGTAAACTGCCCAGAAACCGAATCTGCTGACAGATCGAAAATCGGCCGATATCGCGTTTTCGGCCCTCAGAAGCGCCGAAATCGCGTTTTCTCGCTGAGCCCAGTGGACGGTGACTCGGTATGAAAACTGCACGGAGGAGCTGTTTTATCGTTTCTACCGTGCAGTTCGACATGTAAACTGCCCAGAAACCGAATCTGCTGACAGATCGCAAATCGGCCGATATCGCGTTTTCGGCCCTCAGAAGCGCCGAAATCGCGTTTTCTCGCTGAGCCCAGTGGACGGTGACTCGGTATGAAAACTGCACGGAGGAGCTGTTTTATCGTTTCTACCGTGCAGTTCGACATGTAAACTGCCCAGAAACCGAATCTGCTGACAGATCGCAAATCGGCCGATATCGCGTTTTCGGCCCTCAGAAGCGCCGAAATCGCGTTTTCTCGCTGAGCCCAGTGGACGGTGACTCGGTATGAAAACTGCACGGAGGAGCTGTTTTATCGTTTCTACCGTGCAGTTCGACATGTAAACTGCCCAGAAACCGAATCTGCTGACAGATCGCAAATCGGCCGATATCGCGTTTTCGGCCCTCAGAAGCGCCGAAATCGCGTTTTCTCGCTGAGCCCAGTGGACGGTGACTCGGTATGAAAACTGCACGGAGGAGCTGTTTTATCGTTTCTACCGTGCAGTTCGACATGTAAACTGCCCAGAAACCGAATCTGCTGACAGATCGCAAATCGGCCGATATCGCGTTTTCGGCCCTCAGAAGCGCCGAAATCGCGTTTTCTCGCTGAGCCCAGTGGACGGTGACTCGGTATGAAAACTGCACGGAGGAGCTGTTTTATCGTTTCTACCGTGCAGTTCGACATGTAAACTGCCCAGAAACCGAATCTGCTGACAGATCGCAAATCGGCCGATATCGCGTTTTCGGCCCTCAGAAGCGCCGAAATCGCGTTTTCTCGCTGAGCCCAGTGGACGGTGACTCGGTATGAAAACTGCACGGAGGAGCTGTTTTATCGTTTCTACCGTGCAGTTCGACATGTAAACTGCCCAGAAACCGAATCTGCTGACAGATCGCAAATCGGCCGATATCGCGTTTTCGGCCCTCAGAAGCGCCGAAATCGCGTTTTCTCGCTGAGCCCAGTGGACGGTGACTCGGTATGAAAACTGCACGGAGGAGCTGTTTTATCGTTTCTACCGTGCAGTTCGACATGTAAACTGCCCAGAAACCGAATCTGCTGACAGATCGCAAATCGGCCGATATCGCGTTTTCGGCCCTCAGAAGCGCCGAAATCGCGTTTTCTCGCTGAGCCCAGTGGACGGTGACTCGGTATGAAAACTGCACGGAGGAGCTGTTTTATCGTTTCTACCGTGCAGTTCGACATGTAAACTGCCCAGAAACCGAATCTGCTGACAGATCGCAAATCGGCCGATATCGCGTTTTCGGCCCTCAGAAGCGCCGAAATCGCGTTTTCTCGCTGAGCCCAGTGGACGGTGACTCGGTATGAAAACTGCACGGAGGAGCTGTTTTATCGTTTCTACCGTGCAGTTCGACATGTAAACTGCCCAGAAACCGAATCTGCTGACAGATCGCAAATCGGCCGATATCGCGTTTTCGGCCCTCAGAAGCGCCGAAATCGCGTTTTCTCGCTGAGCCCAGTGGACGGTGACTCGGTATGAAAACTGCACGGAGGAGCTGTTTTATCGTTTCTACCGTGCAGTTCGACATGTAAACTGCCCAGAAACCGAATCTGCTGACAGATCGCAAATCGGCCGATATCGCGTTTTCGGCCCTCAGAAGCGCCGAAATCGCGTTTTCTCGCTGAGCCCAGTGGACGGTGACTCGGTATGAAAACTGCACGGAGGAGCTGTTTTATCGTTTCTACCGTGCAGTTCGACATGTAAACTGCCCAGAAACCGAATCTGCTGACAGATCGCAAATCGGCCGATATCGCGTTTTCGGCCCTCAGAAGCGCCGAAATCGCGTTTTCTCGCTGAGCCCAGTGGACGGTGACTCGGTATGAAAACTGCACGGAGGAGCTGTTTTATCGTTTCTACCGTGCAGTTCGACATGTAAACTGCCCAGAAACCGAATCTGCTGACAGATCGCAAATCGGCCGATATCGCGTTTTCGGCCCTCAGAAGCGCCGAAATCGCGTTTTCTCGCTGAGCCCAGTGGACGGTGACTCGGTATGAAAACTGCACGGAGGAGCTGTTTTATCGTTTCTACCGTGCAGTTCGACATGTAAACTGCCCAGAAACCGAATCTGCTGACAGATCGCAAATCGGCCGATATCGCGTTTTCGGCCCTCAGAAGCGCCGAAATCGCGTTTTCTCGCTGAGCCCAGTGGACGGTGACTCGGTATGAAAACTGCACGGAGGAGCTGTTTTATCGTTTCTACCGTGCAGTTCGACATGTAAACTGCCCAGAAACCGAATCTGCTGACAGATCGAAATCGGCCGATATCGCGTTTTCGGCCCTCAGAAGCGCCGAAATCGCGTTTTCTCGCTGAGCCCAGTGGACGGTGACTCGGTATGAAAACTGCACGGAGGAGCTGTTTTATCGTTTCTACCGTGCAGTTCGACATGTAAACTGCCCAGAAACCGAATCTGCTGACAGATCGCAAATCGGCCGATATCGCGTTTTCGGCCCTCAGAAGCGCCGAAATCGCGTTTTCTCGCTGAGCCCAGTGGACGGTGACTCGGTATGAAAACTGCACGGAGGAGCTGTTTTATCGTTTCTACCGTGCAGTTCGACATGTAAACTGCCCAGAAACCGAATCTGCTGACAGATCGCAAATCGGCCGATATCGCGTTTTCGGCCCTCAGAAGCGCCGAAATCGCGTTTTCTCGCTGAGCCCAGTGGACGGTGACTCGGTATGAAAACTGCACGGAGGAGCTGTTTTATCGTTTCTACCGTGCAGTTCGACATGTAAACTGCCCAGAAACCGAATCTGCTGACAGATCGCAAATCGGCCGATATCGCGTTTTCGGCCCTCAGAAGCGCCGAAATCGCGTTTTCTCGCTGAGCCCAGTGGACGGTGACTCGGTATGAAAACTGCACGGAGGAGCTGTTTTATCGTTTCTACCGTGCAGTTCGACATGTAAACTGCCCAGAAACCGAATCTGCTGACAGATCGAAAATCGGCCGATATCGCGTTTTCGGCCCTCAGAAGCGCCGAAATCGCGTTTTCTCGCTGAGCCCAGTGGACGGTGACTCGGTATGAAAACTGCACGGAGGAGCTGTTTTATCGTTTCTACCGTGCAGTTCGACATGTAAACTGCCCAGAAACCGAATCTGCTGACAGATCGCAAATCGGCCGATATCGCGTTTTCGGCCCTCAGAAGCGCCGAAATCGCGTTTTCTCGCTGAGCCCAGTGGACGGTGACTCGGTATGAAAACTGCACGGAGGAGCTGTTTTATCGTTTCTACCGTGCAGTTCGACATGTAAACTGCCCAGAAACCGAATCTGCTGACAGATCGCAAATCGGCCGATATCGCGTTTTCGGCCCTCAGAAGCGCCGAAATCGCGTTTTCTCGCTGAGCCCAGTGGACGGTGACTCGGTATGAAAACTGCACGGAGGAGCTGTTTTATCGTTTCTACCGTGCAGTTCGACATGTAAACTGCCCAGAAACCGAATCTGCTGACAGATCGCAAATCGGCCGATATCGCGTTTTCGGCCCTCAGAAGCGCCGAAATCGCGTTTTCTCGCTGAGCCCAGTGGACGGTGACTCGGTATGAAAACTGCACGGAGGAGCTGTTTTATCGTTTCTACCGTGCAGTTCGACATGTAAACTGCCCAGAAACCGAATCTGCTGACAGATCGCAAATCGGCCGATATCGCGTTTTCGGCCCTCAGAAGCGCCGAAATCGCGTTTTCTCGCTGAGCCCAGTGGACGGTGACTCGGTATGAAAACTGCACGGAGGAGCTGTTTTATCGTTTCTACCGTGCAGTTCGACATGTAAACTGCCCAGAAACCGAATCTGCTGACAGATCGCAAATCGGCCGATATCGCGTTTTCGGCCCTCAGAAGCGCCGAAATCGCGTTTTCTCGCTGAGCCCAGTGGACGGTGACTCGGTATGAAAACTGCACGGAGGAGCTGTTTTATCGTTTCTACCGTGCAGTTCGACATGTAAACTGCCCAGAAACCGAATCTGCTGACAGATCGCAAATCGGCCGATATCGCGTTTTCGGCCCTCAGAAGCGCCGAAATCGCGTTTTCTCGCTGAGCCCAGTGGACGGTGACTCGGTATGAAAACTGCACGGAGGAGCTGTTTTATCGTTTCTACCGTGCAGTTCGACATGTAAACTGCCCAGAAACCGAATCTGCTGACAGATCGCAAATCGGCCGATATCGCGTTTTCGGCCCTCAGAAGCGCCGAAATCGCGTTTTCTCGCTGAGCCCAGTGGACGGTGACTCGGTATGAAAACTGCACGGAGGAGCTGTTTTATCGTTTCTACCGTGCAGTTCGACATGTAAACTGCCCAGAAACCGAATCTGCTGACAGATCGAAAATCGGCCGATATCGCGTTTTCGGCCCTCAGAAGCGCCGAAATCGCGTTTTCTCGCTGAGCCCAGTGGACGGTGACTCGGTATGAAAACTGCACGGAGGAGCTGTTTTATCGTTTCTACCGTGCAGTTCGACATGTAAACTGCCCAGAAACCGAATCTGCTGACAGATCGCAAATCGGCCGATATCGCGTTTTCGGCCCTCAGAAGCGCCGAAATCGCGTTTTCTCGCTGAGCCCAGTGGACGGTGACTCGGTATGAAAACTGCACGGAGGAGCTGTTTTATCGTTTCTACCGTGCAGTTCGACATGTAAACTGCCCAGAAACCGAATCTGCTGACAGATCGCAAATCGGCCGATATCGCGTTTTCGGCCCTCAGAAGCGCCGAAATCGCGTTTTCTCGCTGAGCCCAGTGGACGGTGACTCGGTATGAAAACTGCACGGAGGAGCTGTTTTATCGTTTCTACCGTGCAGTTCGACATGTAAACTGCCCAGAAACCGAATCTGCTGACAGATCGCAAATCGGCCGATATCGCGTTTTCGGCCCTCAGAAGCGCCGAAATCGCGTTTTCTCGCTGAGCCCAGTGGACGGTGACTCGGTATGAAAACTGCACGGAGGAGCTGTTTTATCGTTTCTACCGTGCAGTTCGACATGTAAACTGCCCAGAAACCGAATCTGCTGACAGATCGCAAATCGGCCGATATCGCGTTTTCGGCCCTCAGAAGCGCCGAAATCGCGTTTTCTCGCTGAGCCCAGTGGACGGTGACTCGGTATGAAAACTGCACGGAGGAGCTGTTTTATCGTTTCTACCGTGCAGTTCGACATGTAAACTGCCCAGAAACCGAATCTGCTGACAGATCGCAAATCGGCCGATATCGCGTTTTCGGCCCTCAGAAGCGCCGAAATCGCGTTTTCTCGCTGAGCCCAGTGGACGGTGACTCGGTATGAAAACTGCACGGAGGAGCTGTTTTATCGTTTCTACCGTGCAGTTCGACATGTAAACTGCCCAGAAACCGAATCTGCTGACAGATCGCAAATCGGCCGATATCGCGTTTTCGGCCCTCAGAAGCGCCGAAATCGCGTTTTCTCGCTGAGCCCAGTGGACGGTGACTCGGTATGAAAACTGCACGGAGGAGCTGTTTTATCGTTTCTACCGTGCAGTTCGACATGTAAACTGCCCAGAAACCGAATCTGCTGACAGATCGCAAATCGGCCGATATCGCGTTTTCGGCCCTCAGAAGCGCCGAAATCGCGTTTTCTCGCTGAGCCCAGTGGACGGTGACTCGGTATGAAAACTGCACGGAGGAGCTGTTTTATCGTTTCTACCGTGCAGTTCGACATGTAAACTGCCCAGAAACCGAATCTGCTGACAGATCGCAAATCGGCCGATATCGCGTTTTCGGCCCTCAGAAGCGCCGAAATCGCGTTTTCTCGCTGAGCCCAGTGGACGGTGACTCGGTATGAAAACTGCACGGAGGAGCTGTTTTATCGTTTCTACCGTGCAGTTCGACATGTAAACTGCCCAGAAACCGAATCTGCTGACAGATCGCAAATCGGCCGATATCGCGTTTTCGGCCCTCAGAAGCGCCGAAATCGCGTTTTCTCGCTGAGCCCAGTGGACGGTGACTCGGTATGAAAACTGCACGGAGGAGCTGTTTTATCGTTTCTACCGTGCAGTTCGACATGTAAACTGCCCAGAAACCGAATCTGCTGACAGATCGCAAATCGGCCGATATCGCGTTTTCGGCCCTCAGAAGCGCCGAAATCGCGTTTTCTCGCTGAGCCCAGTGGACGGTGACTCGGTATGAAAACTGCACGGAGGAGCTGTTTTATCGTTTCTACCGTGCAGTTCGACATGTAAACTGCCCAGAAACCGAATCTGCTGACAGATCGCAAATCGGCCGATATCGCGTTTTCGGCCCTCAGAAGCGCCGAAATCGCGTTTTCTCGCTGAGCCCAGTGGACGGTGACTCGGTATGAAAACTGCACGGAGGAGCTGTTTTATCGTTTCTACCGTGCAGTTCGACATGTAAACTGCCCAGAAACCGAATCTGCTGACAGATCGCAAATCGGCCGATATCGCGTTTTCGGCCCTCAGAAGCGCCGAAATCGCGTTTTCTCGCTGAGCCCAGTGGACGGTGACTCGGTATGAAAACTGCACGGAGGAGCTGTTTTATCGTTTCTACCGTGCAGTTCGACATGTAAACTGCCCAGAAACCGAATCTGCTGACAGATCGCAAATCGGCCGATATCGCGTTTTCGGCCCTCAGAAGCGCCGAAATCGCGTTTTCTCGCTGAGCCCAGTGGACGGTGACTCGGTATGAAAACTGCACGGAGGAGCTGTTTTATCGTTTCTACCGTGCAGTTCGACATGTAAACTGCCCAGAAACCGAATCTGCTGACAGATCGCAAATCGGCCGATATCGCGTTTTCGGCCCTCAGAAGCGCCGAAATCGCGTTTTCTCGCTGAGCCCAGTGGACGGTGACTCGGTATGAAAACTGCACGGAGGAGCTGTTTTATCGTTTCTACCGTGCAGTTCGACATGTAAACTGCCCAGAAACCGAATCTGCTGACAGATCGCAAATCGGCCGATATCGCGTTTTCGGCCCTCAGAAGCGCCGAAATCGCGTTTTCTCGCTGAGCCCAGTGGACGGTGACTCGGTATGAAAACTGCACGGAGGAGCTGTTTTATCGTTTCTACCGTGCAGTTCGACATGTAAACTGCCCAGAAACCGAATCTGCTGACAGATCGCAAATCGGCCGATATCGCGTTTTCGGCCCTCAAAGCGCCGAAATCGCGTTTTCTCGCTGAGCCCAGTGGACGGTGACTCGGTATGAAAACTGCACGGAGGAGCTGTTTTATCGTTTCTACCGTGCAGTTCGACATGTAAACTGCCCAGAAACCGAATCTGCTGACAGATCGCAAATCGGCCGATATCGCGTTTTCGGCCCTCAGAAGCGCCGAAATCGCGTTTTCTCGCTGAGCCCAGTGGACGGTGACTCGGTATGAAAACTGCACGGAGGAGCTGTTTTATCGTTTCTACCGTGCAGTTCGACATGTAAACTGCCCAGAAACCGAATCTGCTGACAGATCGCAAATCGGCCGATATCGCGTTTTCGGCCCTCAGAAGCGCCGAAATCGCGTTTTCTCGCTGAGCCCAGTGGACGGTGACTCGGTATGAAAACTGCACGGAGGAGCTGTTTTATCGTTTCTACCGTGCAGTTCGACATGTAAACTGCCCAGAAACCGAATCTGCTGACAGATCGCAAATCGGCCGATATCGCGATTTCGGCCCTCAGAAGCGCCGAAATCGCGTTTTCTCGCTGAGCCCAGTGGACGGTGACTCGGTATGAAAACTGCACGGAGGAGCTGTTTTATCGTTTCTACCGTGCAGTTCGACATGTAAACTGCCCAGAAACCGAATCTGCTGACAGATCGCAAATCGGCCGATATCGCGTTTTCGGCCCTCAGAAGCGCCGAAATCGCGTTTTCTCGCTGAGCCCAGTGGACGGTGACTCGGTATGAAAACTGCACGGAGGAGCTGTTTTATCGTTTCTACCGTGCAGTTCGACATGTAAACTGCCCAGAAACCGAATCTGCTGACAGATCGCAAATCGGCCGATATCGCGTTTTCGGCCCTCAGAAGCGCCGAAATCGCGTTTTCTCG
Organism: Cryptocheilus praepositus; assembly: GCA_033815515.1. Taxonomy (NCBI): domain Eukaryota; kingdom Metazoa; phylum Arthropoda; class Insecta; order Hymenoptera; family Pompilidae; genus Cryptocheilus; species Cryptocheilus praepositus. The sequence goes on along the minus strand of JAWWQZ010000016.1, from coordinate 128,084 downwards.
CTGAGCCCAGTGGACGGTGACTCGGTATGAAAACTGCACGGAGGAGCTGTTTTATCGTTTCTACCGTGCAGTTCGACATGTAAACTGCCCAGAAACCGAATCTGCTGACAGATCGCAAATCGCCGATTCGCGTTTTCGGCGCGCCGAAATGCGTTTTCTCGCTGAGCAGTGTGACGGTGACTCGGTATGAAAACTGCACGGAGGATCTGTTTTATCGTTTCTACCGTGCAGTTCGACATGTAAACTGCCAAGAAACCGAATCTGCTGACAGATCGAAAATCGCCGATATCGCGTTTTCGGCCCTCAATCGCGTTTTCTCGCTGAGCCCAGTGGACGGTGACTCGGTATGAAAACTGCACGGAGGAGCTGTTTTATCGTTTCTACCGTGCAGTTCGACATGTAAACTGCCCAGAAACCGAATCTGCTGACAGATCGCAAATCGGCCGATATCGCGTTTTCGGCCCTCAGAAGCGCCGAAATCGCGTTTTCTCGCTGAGCCCAGTGGACGGTGACTCGGTATGAAAACTGCACGGAGGAGCTGTTTTATCGTTTCTACCGTGCAGTTCGACATGTAAACTGCCCAGAAACCGAATCTGCTGACAGATCGAAAATCGGCCGATATCGCGTTTTCGGCCCTCAGAAGCGCCGAAATCGCGTTTTCTCGCTGAGCCCAGTGGACGGTGACTCGGTATGAAACTGCACGGAGGAGCTGTTTTATCGTTTCTACCGTGCAGTTCGACATGTAAACTGCCCAGAAACCGAATCTGCTGACAGATCGCAAATCGGCCGATATCGCGTTTTCGGCCCTCAGAAGCGCCGAAATCGCGTTTTCTCGCTGAGCCCAGTGGACGGTGACTCGGTATGAAAACTGCACGGAGGAGCTGTTTTATCGTTTCTACCGTGCAGTTCGACATGTAAACTGCCCAGAAACCGAATCTGCTGACAGATCGAAAATCGGCCGATATCGCGTTTTCGGCCCTCAGAAGCGCCGAAATCGCGTTTTCTCGCTGAGCCCAGTGGACGGTGACTCGGTATGAAAACTGCACGGAGGAGCTGTTTTATCGTTTCTACCGTGCAGTTCGACATGTAAACTGCCCAGAAACCGAATCTGCTGACAGATCGCAAATCGGCCGATATCGCGTTTTCGGCCCTCAGAAGCGCCGAAATCGCGTTTTCTCGCTGAGCCCAGTGGACGGTGACTCGGTATGAAAACTGCACGGAGGAGCTGTTTTATCGTTTCTACCGTGCAGTTCGACATGTAAACTGCCCAGAAACCGAATCTGCTGACAGATCGCAAATCGGCCGATATCGCGTTTTCGGCCCTCAGAAGCGCCGAAATCGCGTTTTCTCGCTGAGCCCAGTGGACGGTGACTCGGTATGAAAAATGCACGGAAACTGCCCAGAAACTGAATCTGCTGACAGAGATGTAAACTGCCCAGAAACCGAATCTGCTGACAGATCGCAAATCGGCCGATATCGCGTTTTCGGCCCTCAGAAGCGCCGAAATCGCGTTTTCTCGCTGAGCCCAGTGGACGGTGACTCGGTATGAAAACTGCACGGAGGAGCTGTTTTATCGTTTCTACCGTGCAGTTCGACATGTAAACTGCCCAGAAACCGAATCTGCTGACAGATCGCAAATCGGCCGATATCGCGTTTTCGGCCCTCAGAAGCGCCGAAATCGCGTTTTCTCGCTGAGCCCAGTGGACGGTGACTCGGTATGAAAACTGCACGGAGGAGCTGTTTTATCGTTTCTACCGTGCAGTTCGACATGTAAACTGCCCAGAAACCGAATCTGCTGACAGATCGCAAATCGGCCGATATCGCGTTTTCGGCCCTCAGAAGCGCCGAAATCGCGTTTTCTCGCTGAGCCCAGTGGACGGTGACTCGGTATGAAAACTGCACGGAGGAGCTGTTTTATCGTTTCTACCGTGCAGTTCGACATGTAAACTGCCCAGAAACCGAATCTGCTGACAGATCGCAAATCGGCCGATATCGCGTTTTCGGCCCTCAGAAGCGCCGAAATCGCGTTTTCTCGCTGAGCCCAGTGGACGGTGACTCGGTATGAAAACTGCACGGAGGAGCTGTTTTATCGTTTCTACCGTGCAGTTCGACATGTAAACTGCCCAGAAACCGAATCTGCTGACAGATCGCAAATCGGCCGATATCGCGTTTTCGGCCCTCAGAAGCGCCGAAATCGCGTTTTCTCGCTGAGCCCAGTGGACGGTGACTCGGTATGAAAACTGCACGGAGGAGCTGTTTTATCGTTTCTACCGTGCAGTTCGACATGTAAACTGCCCAGAAACCGAATCTGCTGACAGATCGAAAATCGGCCGATATCGCGTTTTCGGCCCTCAGAAGCGCCGAAATCGCGTTTTCTCGCTGAGCCCAGTGGACGGTGACTCGGTATGAAAACTGCACGGAGGAGCTGTTTTATCGTTTCTACCGTGCAGTTCGACATGTAAACTGCCCAGAAACCGAATCTGCTGACAGATCGCAAATCGGCCGATATCGCGTTTTCGGCCCTCAGAAGCGCCGAAATCGCGTTTTCTCGCTGAGCCCAGTGGACGGTGACTCGGTATGAAAACTGCACGGAGGAGCTGTTTTATCGTTTCTACCGTGCAGTTCGACATGTAAACTGCCCAGAAACCGAATCTGCTGACAGATCGCAAATCGGCCGATATCGCGTTTTCGGCCCTCAGAAGCGCCGAAATCGCGTTTTCTCGCTGAGCCCAGTGGACGGTGACTCGGTATGAAAACTGCACGGAGGAGCTGTTTTATCGTTTCTACCGTGCAGTTCGACATGTAAACTGCCCAGAAACCGAATCTGCTGACAGATCGCAAATCGGCCGATATCGCGTTTTCGGCCCTCAGAAGCGCCGAAATCGCGTTTTCTCGCTGAGCCCAGTGGACGGTGACTCGGTATGAAAACTGCACGGAGGAGCTGTTTTATCGTTTCTACCGTGCAGTTCGACATGTAAACTGCCCAGAAACCGAATCTGCTGACAGATCGCAAATCGGCCGATATCGCGTTTTCGGCCCTCAGAAGCGCCGAAATCGCGTTTTCTCGCTGAGCCCAGTGGACGGTGACTCGGTATGAAAACTGCACGGAGGAGCTGTTTTATCGTTTCTACCGTGCAGTTCGACATGTAAACTGCCCAGAAACCGAATCTGCTGACAGATCGCAAATCGGCCGATATCGCGTTTTCGGCCCTCAGAAGCGCCGAAATCGCGTTTTCTCGCTGAGCCCAGTGGACGGTGACTCGGTATGAAAACTGCACGGAGGAGCTGTTTTATCGTTTCTACCGTGCAGTTCGACATGTAAACTGCCCAGAAACCGAATCTGCTGACAGATCGCAAATCGGCCGATATCGCGTTTTCGGCCCTCAGAAGCGCCGAAATCGCGTTTTCTCGCTGAGCCGTTTGGACGGTGACTCGGTATGAAAACTGCACGGAGGAGCTGTTTTATCGTTTCTACCGTGCAGTTCGACATGTAAACTGCCCAGAAACCGAATCTGCTGACAGATCGCAAATCGGCCGATATCGCGTTTTCGGCCCTCAGAAGCGCCGAAATCGCGTTTTCTCGCTGAGCCCAGTGGACGGTGACTCGGTATGAAAACTGCACGGAGGAGCTGTTTTATCGTTTCTACCGTGCAGTTCGACATGTAAACTGCCCAGAAACCGAATCTGCTGACAGATCGCAAATCGGCCGATATCGCGTTTTCGGCCCTCAGAAGCGCCGAAATCGCGTTTTCTCGCTGAGCCCAGTGGACGGTGACTCGGTATGAAAACTGCACGGAGGAGCTGTTTTATCGTTTCTACCGTGCAGTTCGACATGTAAACTGCCCAGAAACCGAATCTGCTGACAGATCGCAAATCGGCCGATATCGCGTTTTCGGCCCTCAGAAGCGCCGAAATCGCGTTTTCTCGCTGAGCCCAGTGGACGGTGACTCGGTATGAAAACTGCACGGAGGAGCTGTTTTATCGTTTCTACCGTGCAGTTCGACATGTAAACTGCCCAGAAACCGAATCTGCTGACAGATCGCAAATCGGCCGATATCGCGTTTTCGGCCCTCAGAAGCGCCGAAATCGCGTTTTCTCGCTGAGCCCAGTGGACGGTGACTCGGTATGAAAACTGCACGGAGGAGCTGTTTTATCGTTTCTACCGTGCAGTTCGACATGTAAACTGCCCAGAAACCGAATCTGCTGACAGATCGCAAATCGGCCGATATCGCGTTTTCGGCCCTCAGAAGCGCCGAAATCGCGTTTTCTCGCTGAGCCCAGTGGACGGTGACTCGGTATGAAAACTGCACGGAGGAGCTGTTTTATCGTTTCTACCGTGCAGTTCGACATGTAAACTGCCCAGAAACCGAATCTGCTGACAGATCGCAAATCGGCCGATATCGCGTTTTCGGCCCTCAGAAGCGCCGAAATCGCGTTTTCTCGCTGAGCCCAGTGGACGGTGACTCGGTATGAAAACTGCACGGAGGAGCTGTTTTATCGTTTCTACCGTGCAGTTCGACATGTAAACTGCCCAGAAACCGAATCTGCTGACAGATCGCAAATCGGCCGATATCGCGTTTTCGGCCCTCAGAAGCGCCGAAATCGCGTTTTCTCGCTGAGCCCAGTGGACGGTGACTCGGTATGAAAACTGCACGGAGGAGCTGTTTTATCGTTTCTACCGTGCAGTTCGACATGTAAACTGCCCAGAAACCGAATCTGCTGACAGATCGCAAATCGGCCGATATCGCGTTTTCGGCCCTCAGAAGCGCCGAAATCGCGTTTTCTCGCTGAGCCCAGTGGACGGTGACTCGGTATGAAAACTGCACGGAGGAGCTGTTTTATCGTTTCTACCGTGCAGTTCGACATGTAAACTGCCCAGAAACCGAATCTGCTGACAGATCGCAAATCGGCCGATATCGCGTTTTCGGCCCTCAGAAGCGCCGAAATCGCGTTTTCTCGCTGAGCCCAGTGGACGGTGACTCGGTATGAAAACTGCACGGAGGAGCTGTTTTATCGTTTCTACCGTGCAGTTCGACATGTAAACTGCCCAGAAACCGAATCTGCTGACAGATCGCAAATCGGCCGATATCGCGTTTTCGGCCCTCAGAAGCGCCGAAATCGCGTTTTCTCGCTGAGCCCAGTGGACGGTGACTCGGTATGAAAACTGCACGGAGGAGCTGTTTTATCGTTTCTACCGTGCAGTTCGACATGTAAACTGCCCAGAAACCGAATCTGCTGACAGATCGCAAATCGGCCGATATCGCGTTTTCGGCCCTCAGAAGCGCCGAAATCGCGTTTTCTCGCTGAGCCCAGTGGACGGTGACTCGGTATGAAAACTGCACGGAGGAGCTGTTTTATCGTTTCTACCGTGCAGTTCGACATGTAAACTGCCCAGAAACCGAATCTGCTGACAGATCGAAAATCGGCCGATATCGCGTTTTCGGCCCTCAGAAGCGCCGAAATCGCGTTTTCTCGCTGAGCCCAGTGGACGGTGACTCGGTATGAAAACTGCACGGAGGAGCTGTTTTATCGTTTCTACCGTGCAGTTCGACATGTAAACTGCCCAGAAACCGAATCTGCTGACAGATCGCAAATCGGCCGATATCGCGTTTTCGGCCCTCAGAAGCGCCGAAATCGCGTTTTCTCGCTGAGCCCAGTGGACGGTGACTCGGTATGAAAACTGCACGGAGGAGCTGTTTTATCGTTTCTACCGTGCAGTTCGACATGTAAACTGCCCAGAAACCGAATCTGCTGACAGATCGCAAATCGGCCGATATCGCGTTTTCGGCCCTCAGAAGCGCCGAAATCGCGTTTTCTCGCTGAGCCCAGTGGACGGTGACTCGGTATGAAAACTGCACGGAGGAGCTGTTTTATCGTTTCTACCGTGCAGTTCGACATGTAAACTGCCCAGAAACCGAATCTGCTGACAGATCGCAAATCGGCCGATATCGCGTTTTCGGCCCTCAGAAGCGCCGAAATCGCGTTTTCTCGCTGAGCCCAGTGGACGGTGACTCGGTATGAAAACTGCACGGAGGAGCTGTTTTATCGTTTCTACCGTGCAGTTCGACATGTAAACTGCCCAGAAACCGAATCTGCTGACAGATCGCAAATCGGCCGATATCGCGTTTTCGGCCCTCAGAAGCGCCGAAATCGCGTTTTCTCGCTGAGCCCAGTGGACGGTGACTCGGTATGAAAACTGCACGGAGGAGCTGTTTTATCGTTTCTACCGTGCAGTTCGACATGTAAACTGCCCAGAAACCGAATCTGCTGACAGATCGCAAATCGGCCGATATCGCGTTTTCGGCCCTCAGAAGCGCCGAAATCGCGTTTTCTCGCTGAGCCCAGTGGACGGTGACTCGGTATGAAAACTGCACGGAGGAGCTGTTTTATCGTTTCTACCGTGCAGTTCGACATGTAAACTGCCCAGAAACCGAATCTGCTGACAGATCGCAAATCGGCCGATATCGCGTTTTCGGCCCTCAGAAGCGCCGAAATCGCGTTTTCTCGCTGAGCCCAGTGGACGGTGACTCGGTATGAAAACTGCACGGAGGAGCTGTTTTATCGTTTCTACCGTGCAGTTCGACATGTAAACTGCCCAGAAACCGAATCTGCTGACAGATCGCAAATCGGCCGATATCGCGTTTTCGGCCCTCAGAAGCGCCGAAATCGCGTTTTCTCGCTGAGCCCAGTGGACGGTGACTCGGTATGAAAACTGCACGGAGGAGCTGTTTTATCGTTTCTACCGTGCAGTTCGACATGTAAACTGCCCAGAAACCGAATCTGCTGACAGATCGCAAATCGGCCGATATCGCGTTTTCGGCCCTCAGAAGCGCCGAAATCGCGTTTTCTCGCTGAGCCCAGTGGACGGTGACTCGGTATGAAAACTGCACGGAGGAGCTGTTTTATCGTTTCTACCGTGCAGTTCGACATGTAAACTGCCCAGAAACCGAATCTGCTGACAGATCGCAAATCGGCCGATATCGCGTTTTCGGCCCTCAGTAGGGGAGAAATCGCGTTTTCTCGCTGAGCCCAGTGGACGGTGACTCGGTATGAAAACTGCACGGAGGAGCTGTTTTATCGTTTCTACCGTGCAGTTCGACATGTAAACTGCCCAGAAACCGAATCTGCTGACAGAAATCGCGTTTTTTCTCGCTGAAATCGCGTTTTCTCGCTGAGCCCAGTGGACGGTGACTCGGTATGAAAACTGCACGGAGGAGCTGTTTTATCGTTTCTACCGTGCAGTTCGACATGTAAACTGCCCAGAAACCGAATCTGCTGACAGATCGCAAATCGGCCGATATCGCGTTTTCGGCCCTCAGAAGCGCCGAAATCGCGTTTTCTCGCTGAGCCCAGTGGACGGTGACTCGGTATGAAAACTGCACGGAGGAGCTGTTTTATCGTTTCTACCGTGCAGTTCGACATGTAAACTGCCCAGAAACCGAATCTGCTGACAGATCGCAAATCGGCCGATATCGCGTTTTCGGCCCTCAGAAGCGCCGAAATCGCGTTTTCTCGCTGAGCCCAGTGGACGGTGACTCGGTATGAAAACTGCACGGAGGAGCTGTTTTATCGTTTCTACCGTGCAGTTCGACATGTAAACTGCCCAGAAACCGAATCTGCTGACAGATCGCAAATCGGCCGATATCGCGTTTTCGGCCCTCAGAAGCGCCGAAATCGCGTTTTCTCGCTGAGCCCAGTGGACGGTGACTCGGTATGAAAACTGCACGGAGGAGCTGTTTTATCGTTTCTACCGTGCAGTTCGACATGTAAACTGCCCAGAAACCGAATCTGCTGACAGATCGCAAATCGGCCGATATCGCGTTTTCGGCCCTCAGAAGCGCCGAAATCGCGTTTTCTCGCTGAGCCCAGTGGACGGTGACTCGGTATGAAAACTGCACGGAGGAGCTGTTTTATCGTTTCTACCGTGCAGTTCGACATGTAAACTGCCCAGAAACCGAATCTGCTGACAGATCGCAAATCGGCCGATATCGCGTTTTCGGCCCTCAGAAGCGCCGAAATCGCGTTTTCTCGCTGAGCCCAGTGGACGGTGACTCGGTATGAAAACTGCACGGAGGAGCTGTTTTATCGTTTCTACCGTGCAGTTCGACATGTAAACTGCCCAGAAACCGAATCTGCTGACAGATCGCAAATCGGCCGATATCGCGTTTTCGGCCCTCAGAAGCGCCGAAATCGCGTTTTCTCGCTGAGCCCAGTGGACGGTGACTCGGTATGAAAACTGCACGGAGGAGCTGTTTTATCGTTTCTACCGTGCAGTTCGACATGTAAACTGCCCAGAAACCGAATCTGCTGACAGATCGCAAATCGGCCGATATCGCGTTTTCGGCCCTCAGAAGCGCCGAAATCGCGTTTTCTCGCTGAGCCCAGTGGACGGTGACTCGGTATGAAAACTGCACGGAGGAGCTGTTTTATCGTTTCTACCGTGCAGTTCGACATGTAAACTGCCCAGAAACCGAATCTGCTGACAGATCGCAAATCGGCCGATATCGCGTTTTCGGCCCTCAGAAGCGCCGAAATCGCGTTTTTTCTCGCTGAGCCCAGTGGACGGTGACTCGGTATGAAAACTGCACGGAGGAGCTGTTTTATCGTTTCTACCGTGCAGTTCGACATGTAAACTGCCCAGAAACCGAATCTGCTGACAGATCGCAAATCGGCCGATATCGCGTTTTCGGCCCTCAGAAGCGCCGAAATCGCGTTTTCTCGCTGAGCCCAGTGGACGGTGACTCGGTATGAAAACTGCACGGAGGAGCTGTTTTATCGTTTCTACCGTGCAGTTCGACATGTAAACTGCCCAGAAACCGAATCTGCTGACAGATCGCAAATCGGCCGATATCGCGTTTTCGGCCCTCAGAAGCGCCGAAATCGCGTTTTCTCGCTGAGCCCAGTGGACGGTGACTCGGTATGAAAACTGCACGGAGGAGCTGTTTTATCGTTTCTACCGTGCAGTTCGACATGTAAACTGCCCAGAAACCGAATCTGCTGACAGATCGCAAATCGGCCGATATCGCGTTTTCGGCCCTCAGAACGCCGAAATCGCGTTTTCTCGCTGAGCCCAGTGGACGGTGACTCGGTATGAAAACTGCACGGAGGAGCTGTTTTATCGTTTCTACCGTGCAGTTCGACATGTAAACTGCCCAGAAACCGAATCTGCTGACAGATCGCAAATCGGCCGATATCGCGTTTTCGGCCCTCAGAAGCGCCGAAATCGCGTTTTCTCGCTGAGCCCAGTGGACGGTGACTCGGTATGAAAACTGCACGGAGGAGCTGTTTTATCGTTTCTACCGTGCAGTTCGACATGTAAACTGCCCAGAAACCGAATCTGCTGACAGATCGCAAATCGGCCGATATCGCGTTTTCGGCCCTCAGAAGCGCCGAAATCGCGTTTTCTCGCTGAGCCCAGTGGACGGTGACTCGGTATGAAAACTGCACGGAGGAGCTGTTTTATCGTTTCTACCGTGCAGTTCGACATGTAAACTGCCCAGAAACCGAATCTGCTGACAGATCGCAAATCGGCCGATATCGCGTTTTCGGCCCTCAGAAGCGCCGAAATCGCGTTTTCTCGCTGAGCCCAGTGGACGGTGACTCGGTATGAAAACTGCACGGAGGAGCTGTTTTATCGTTTCTACCGTGCAGTTCGACATGTAAACTGCCCAGAAACCGAATCTGCTGACAGATCGCAAATCGGCCGATATCGCGTTTTCGGCCCTCAGAAGCGCCGAAATCGCGTTTTCTCGCTGAGCCCAGTGGACGGTGACTCGGTATGAAAACTGCACGGAGGAGCTGTTTTATCGTTTCTACCGTGCAGTTCGACATGTAAACTGCCCAGAAACCGAATCTGCTGACAGATCGCAAATCGGCCGATATCGCGTTTTCGGCCCTCAGAAGCGCCGAAATCGCGTTTTCTCGCTGAGCCCAGTGGACGGTGACTCGGTATGAAAACTGCACGGAGGAGCTGTTTTATCGTTTCTACCGTGCAGTTCGACATGTAAACTGCCCAGAAACCGAATCTGCTGACAGATCGCAAATCGGCCGATATCGCGTTTTCGGCCCTCAGAAGCGCCGAAATCGCGTTTTCTCGCTGAGCCCAGTGGACGGTGACTCGGTATGAAAACTGCACGGAGGAGCTGTTTTATCGTTTCTACCGTGCAGTTCGACATGTAAACTGCCCAGAAACCGAATCTGCTGACAGATCGCAAATCGGCCGATATCGCGTTTTCGGCCCTCAGAAGCGCCGAAATCGCGTTTTCTCGCTGAGCCCAGTGGACGGTGACTCGGTATGAAAACTGCACGGAGGAGCTGTTTTATCGTTTCTACCGTGCAGTTCGACATGTAAACTGCCCAGAAACCGAATCTGCTGACAGATCGCAAATCGGCCGATATCGCGTTTTCGGCCCTCAGAAGCGCCGAAATCGCGTTTTCTCGCTGAGCCCAGTGGACGGTGACTCGGTATGAAAACTGCACGGAGGAGCTGTTTTATCGTTTCTACCGTGCAGTTCGACATGTAAACTGCCCAGAAACCGAATCTGCTGACAGATCGCAAATCGGCCGATATCGCGTTTTCGGCCCTCAGAAGCGCCGAAATCGCGTTTTCTCGCTGAGCCCAGTGGACGGTGACTCGGTATGAAAACTGCACGGAGGAGCTGTTTTATCGTTTCTACCGTGCAGTTCGACATGTAAACTGCCCAGAAACCGAATCTGCTGACAGATCGCAAATCGGCCGATATCGCGTTTTCGGCCCTCAGAAGCGCCGAAATCGCGTTTTCTCGCTGAGCCCAGTGGACGGTGACTCGGTATGAAAACTGCACGGAGGAGCTGTTTTATCGTTTCTACCGTGCAGTTCGACATGTAAACTGCCCAGAAACCGAATCTGCTGACAGATCGCAAATCGGCCGATATCGCGTTTTCGGCCCTCAGAAGCGCCGAAATCGCGTTTTCTCGCTGAGCCCAGTGGACGGTGACTCGGTATGAAAACTGCACGGAGGAGCTGTTTTATCGTTTCTACCGTGCAGTTCGACATGTAAACTGCCCAGAAACCGAATCTGCTGACAGATCGCAAATCGGCCGATATCGCGTTTTCGGCCCTCAGAAGCGCCGAAATCGCGTTTTCTCGCTGAGCCCAGTGGACGGTGACTCGGTATGAAAACTGCACGGAGGAGCTGTTTTATCGTTTCTACCGTGCAGTTCGACATGTAAACTGCCCAGAAACCGAATCTGCTGACAGATCGCAAATCGGCCGATATCGCGTTTTCGGCCCTCAGAAGCGCCGAAATCGCGTTTTCTCGCTGAGCCCAGTGGACGGTGACTCGGTATGAAAACTGCACGGAGGAGCTGTTTTATCGTTTCTACCGTGCAGTTCGACATGTAAACTGCCCAGAAACCGAATCTGCTGACAGATCGCAAATCGGCCGATATCGCGTTTTCGGCCCTCAGAAGCGCCGAAATCGCGTTTTCTCGCTGAGCCCAGTGGACGGTGACTCGGTATGAAAACTGCACGGAGGAGCTGTTTTATCGTTTCTACCGTGCAGTTCGACATGTAAACTGCCCAGAAACCGAATCTGCTGACAGATCGCAAATCGGCCGATATCGCGTTTTCGGCCCTCAGAAGCGCCGAAATCGCGTTTTCTCGCTGAGCCCAGTGGACGGTGACTCGGTATGAAAACTGCACGGAGGAGCTGTTTTATCGTTTCTACCGTGCAGTTCGACATGTAAACTGCCCAGAAACCGAATCTGCTGACAGATCGCAAATCGGCCGATATCGCGTTTTCGGCCCTCAGAAGCGCCGAAATCGCGTTTTCTCGCTGAGCCCAGTGGACGGTGACTCGGTATGAAAACTGCACGGAGGAGCTGTTTTATCGTTTCTACCGTGCAGTTCGACATGTAAACTGCCCAGAAACCGAATCTGCTGACAGATCGCAAATCGGCCGATATCGCGTTTTCGGCCCTCAGAAGCGCCGAAATCGCGTTTTCTCGCTGAGCCCAGTGGACGGTGACTCGGTATGAAAACTGCACGGAGGAGCTATTTTATCGTTTCTACCGTGCAGTTCGACATGTAAACTGCCCAGAAACCGAATCTGCTGACAGATCGCAAATCGGCCGATATCGCGTTTTCGGCCCTCAGAAGCGCCGAAATCGCGTTTTCTCGCTGAGCCCAGTGGACGGTGACTCGGTATGAAAACTGCACGGAGGAGCTGTTTTATCGTTTCTACCGTGCAGTTCGACATGTAAACTGCCCAGAAACCGAATCTGCTGACAGATCGAAAATCGGCCGATATCGCGTTTTCGGCCCTCAGAAGCGCCGAAATCGCGTTTTCTCGCTGAGCCCAGTGGACGGTGACTCGGTATGAAAACTGCACGGAGGAGCTGTTTTATCGTTTCTACCGTGCAGTTCGACATGTAAACTGCCCAGAAACCGAATCTGCTGACAGATCGCAAATCGGCCGATATCGCGTTTTCGGCCCTCAGAAGCGCCGAAATCGCGTTTTCTCGCTGAGCCCAGTGGACGGTGACTCGGTATGAAAACTGCACGGAGGAGCTGTTTTATCGTTTCTACCGTGCAGTTCGACATGTAAACTGCCCAGAAACCGAATCTGCTGACAGATCGCAAATCGGCCGATATCGCGTTTTCGGCCCTCAGAAGCGCCGAAATCGCGTTTTCTCGCTGAGCCCAGTGGACGGTGACTCGGTATGAAAACTGCACGGAGGAGCTGTTTTATCGTTTCTACCGTGCAGTTCGACATGTAAACTGCCCAGAAACCGAATCTGCTGACAGATCGCAAATCGGCCGATATCGCGTTTTCGGCCCTCAGAAGCGCCGAAATCGCGTTTTCTCGCTGAGCCCAGTGGACGGTGACTCGGTATGAAAACTGCACGGAGGAGCTGTTTTATCGTTTCTACCGTGCAGTTCGACATGTAAACTGCCCAGAAACCGAATCTGCTGACAGATCGCAAATCGGCCGATATCGCGTTTTCGGCCCTCAGAAGCGCCGAAATCGCGTTTTCTCGCTGAGCCCAGTGGACGGTGACTCGGTATGAAAACTGCACGGAGGAGCTGTTTTATCGTTTCTACCGTGCAGTTCGACATGTAAACTGCCCAGAAACCGAATCTGCTGACAGATCGCAAATCGGCCGATATCGCGTTTTCGGCCCTCAGAAGCGCCGAAATCGCGTTTTCTCGCTGAGCCCAGTGGACGGTGACTCGGTATGAAAACTGCACGGAGGAGCTGTTTTATCGTTTCTACCGTGCAGTTCGACATGTAAACTGCCCAGAAACCGAATCTGCTGACAGATCGCAAATCGGCCGATATCGCGTTTTCGGCCCTCAGAAGCGCCGAAATCGCGTTTTCTCGCTGAGCCCAGTGGACGGTGACTCGGTATGAAAACTGCACGGAGGAGCTGTTTTATCGTTTCTACCGTGCAGTTCGACATGTAAACTGCCCAGAAACCGAATCTGCTGACAGATCGAAAATCGGCCGATATCGCGTTTTCGGCCCTCAGAAGCGCCGAAATCGCGTTTTCTCGCTGAGCCCAGTGGACGGTGACTCGGTATGAAAACTGCACGGAGGAGCTGTTTTATCGTTTCTACCGTGCAGTTCGACATGTAAACTGCCCAGAAACCGAATCTGCTGACAGATCGAAAATCGGCCGATATCGCGTTTTCGGCCCTCAGAAGCCGAAATCGCGTTTTCTCGCTGAGCCCAGTGGACGGTGACTCGGTATGAAAACTGCACGGAGGAGCTGTTTTATCGTTTCTACCGTGCAGTTCGACATGTAAACTGCCCAGAAACCGAATCTGCTGACAGATCGCAAATCGGCCGATATCGCGTTTTCGGCCCTCAGAAGCGCCGAAATCGCGTTTTCTCGCTGAGCCCAGTGGACGGTGACTCGGTATGAAAACTGCACGGAGGAGCTGTTTTATCGTTTCTACCGTGCAGTTCGACATGTAAACTGCCCAGAAACCGAATCTGCTGACAGATCGCAAATCGGCCGATATCGCGTTTTCGGCCCTCAGAAGCGCCGAAATCGCGTTTTCTCGCTGAGCCCAGTGGACGGTGACTCGGTATGAAAACTGCACGGAGGAGCTGTTTTATCGTTTCTACCGTGCAGTTCGACATGTAAACTGCCCAGAAACCGAATCTGCTGACAGATCGCAAATCGGCCGATATCGCGTTTTCGGCCCTCAGAAGCGCCGAAATCGCGTTTTCTCGCTGAGCCCAGTGGACGGTGACTCGGTATGAAAACTGCACGGAGGAGCTGTTTTATCGTTTCTACCGTGCAGTTCGACATGTAAACTGCCCAGAAACCGAATCTGCTGACAGATCGCAAATCGGCCGATATCGCGTTTTCGGCCCTCAGAAGCGCCGAAATCGCGTTTTCTCGCTGAGCCCAGTGGACGGTGACTCGGTATGAAAACTGCACGGAGGAGCTGTTTTATCGTTTCTACCGTGCAGTTCGACATGTAAACTGCCCAGAAACCGAATCTGCTGACAGATCGCAAATCGGCCGATATCGCGTTTTCGGCCCTCAGAAGCGCCGAAATCGCGTTTTCTCGCTGAGCCCAGTGGACGGTGACTCGGTATGAAAACTGCACGGAGGAGCTGTTTTATCGTTTCTACCGTGCAGTTCGACATGTAAACTGCCCAGAAACCGAATCTGCTGACAGATCGCAAATCGGCCGATATCGCGTTTTCGGCCCTCAGAAGCGCCGAAATCGCGTTTTCTCGCTGAGCCCAGTGGACGGTGACTCGGTATGAAAACTGCACGGAGGAGCTGTTTTATCGTTTCTACCGTGCAGTTCGACATGTAAACTGCCCAGAAACCGAATCTGCTGACAGATCGCAAATCGGCCGATATCGCGTTTTCGGCCCTCAGAAGCGCCGAAATCGCGTTTTCTCGCTGAGCCCAGTGGACGGTGACTCGGTATGAAAACTGCACGGAGGAGCTGTTTTATCGTTTCTACCGTGCAGTTCGACATGTAAACTGCCCAGAAACCGAATCTGCTGACAGATCGCAAATCGGCCGATATCGCGTTTTCGGCCCTCAGAAGCGCCGAAATCGCGTTTTCTCGCTGAGCCCAGTGGACGGTGACTCGGTATGAAAACTGCACGGAGGAGCTGATTTATCGTTTCTACCGTGCAGTTCGACATGTAAACTGCCCAGAAACCGAATCTGCTGACAGATCGCAAATCGGCCGATATCGCGTTTTCGGCCCTCAGAAGCGCCGAAATCGCGTTTTCTCGCTGAGCCCAGTGGACGGTGACTCGGTATGAAAACTGCACGGAGGAGCTGTTTTATCGTTTCTACCGTGCAGTTCGACATGTAAACTGCCCAGAAACCGAATCTGCTGACAGATCGCAAATCGGCCGATATCGCGTTTTCGGCCCTCAGAAGCGCCGAAATCGCGTTTTCTCGCTGAGCCCAGTGGACGGTGACTCGGTATGAAAACTGCACGGAGGAGCTGTTTTATCGTTTCTACCGTGCAGTTCGACATGTAAACTGCCCAGAAACCGAATCTGCTGACAGATCGCAAATCGGCCGATATCGCGTTTTCGGCCCTCAGAAGCGCCGAAATCGCGTTTTCTCGCTGAGCCCAGTGGACGGTGACTCGGTATGAAAACTGCACGGAGGAGCTGTTTTATCGTTTCTACCGTGCAGTTCGACATGTAAACTGCCCAGAAACCGAATCTGCTGACAGATCGCAAATCGGCCGATATCGCGTTTTCGGCCCTCAGAAGCGCCGAAATCGCGTTTTCTCGCTGAGCCCAGTGGACGGTGACTCGGTATGAAAACTGCACGGAGGAGCTGTTTTATCGTTTCTACCGTGCAGTTCGACATGTAAACTGCCCAGAAACCGAATCTGCTGACAGATCGCAAATCGGCCGATATCGCGTTTTCGGCCCTCAGAAGCGCCGAAATCGCGTTTTCTCGCTGAGCCCAGTGGACGGTGACTCGGTATGAAAACTGCACGGAGGAGCTGTTTTATCGTTTCTACCGTGCAGTTCGACATGTAAACTGCCCAGAAACCGAATCTGCTGACAGATCGCAAATCGGCCGATATCGCGTTTTCGGCCCTCAGAAGCGCCGAAATCGCGTTTTCTCGCTGAGCCCAGTGGACGGTGACTCGGTATGAAAACTGCACGGAGGAGCTGTTTTATCGTTTCTACCGTGCAGTTCGACATGTAAACTGCCCAGAAACCGAATCTGCTGACAGATCGCAAATCGGCCGATATCGCGTTTTCGGCCCTCAGAAGCGCCGAAATCGCGTTTTCTCGCTGAGCCCAGTGGACGGTGACTCGGTATGAAAACTGCACGGAGGAGCTGTTTTATCGTTTCTACCGTGCAGTTCGACATGTAAACTGCCCAGAAACCGAATCTGCTGACAGATCGCAAATCGGCCGATATCGCGTTTTCGGCCCTCAGAAGCGCCGAAATCGCGTTTTCTCGCTGAGCCCAGTGGACGGTGACTCGGTATGAAAACTGCACGGAGGAGCTGTTTTATCGTTTCTACCGTGCAGTTCGACATGTAAACTGCCCAGAAACCGAATCTGCTGACAGATCGCAAATCGGCCGATATCGCGTTTTCGGCCCTCAGAAGCGCCGAAATCGCGTTTTCTCGCTGAGCCCAGTGGACGGTGACTCGGTATGAAAACTGCACGGAGGAGCTGTTTTATCGTTTCTACCGTGCAGTTCGACATGTAAACTGCCCAGAAACCGAATCTGCTGACAGATCGCAAATCGGCCGATATCGCGTTTTCGGCCCTCAGAAGCGCCGAAATCGCGTTTTCTCGCTGAGCCCAGTGGACGGTGACTCGGTATGAAAACTGCACGGAGGAGCTGTTTTATCGTTTCTACCGTGCAGTTCGACATGTAAACTGCCCAGAAACCGAATCTGCTGACAGATCGCAAATCGGCCGATATCGCGTTTTCGGCCCTCAGAAGCGCCGAAATCGCGTTTTCTCGCTGAGCCCAGTGGACGGTGACTCGGTATGAAAACTGCACGGAGGAGCTGTTTTATCGTTTCTACCGTGCAGTTCGACATGTAAACTGCCCAGAAACCGAATCTGCTGACAGATCGCAAATCGGCCGATATCGCGTTTTCGGCCCTCAGAAGCGCCGAAATCGCGTTTTCTCGCTGAGCCCAGTGGACGGTGACTCGGTATGAAAACTGCACGGAGGAGCTGTTTTATCGTTTCTACCGTGCAGTTCGACATGTAAACTGCCCAGAAACCGAATCTGCTGACAGATCGCAAATCGGCCGATATCGCGTTTTCGGCCCTCAGAAGCGCCCGAAATCGCGTTTTCTCGCTGAGCCCAGTGGACGGTGACTCGGTATGAAAACTGCACGGAGGAGCTGTTTTATCGTTTCTACCGTGCAGTTCGACATGTAAACTGCCCAGAAACCGAATCTGCTGACAGATCGCAAATCGGCCGATATCGCGTTTTCGGCCCTCAGAAGCGCCGAAATCGCGTTTTCTCGCTGAGCCCAGTGGACGGTGACTCGGTATGAAAACTGCACGGAGGAGCTGTTTTATCGTTTCTACCGTGCAGTTCGACATGTAAACTGCCCAGAAACCGAATCTGCTGACAGATCGCAAATCGGCCGATATCGCGTTTTCGGCCCTCAGAAGCGCCGAAATCGCGTTTTCTCGCTGAGCCCAGTGGACGGTGACTCGGTATGAAAACTGCACGGAGGAGCTGTTTTATCGTTTCTACCGTGCAGTTCGACATGTAAACTGCCCAGAAACCGAATCTGCTGACAGATCGCAAATCGGCCGATATCGCGTTTTCGGCCCTCAGAAGCGCCGAAATCGCGTTTTCTCGCTGAGCCCAGTGGACGGTGACTCGGTATGAAAACTGCACGGAGGAGCTGTTTTATCGTTTCTACCGTGCAGTTCGACATGTAAACTGCCCAGAAACCGAATCTGCTGACAGATCGCAAATCGGCCGATATCGCGTTTTCGGCCCTCAGAAGCGCCGAAATCGCGTTTTCTCGCTGAGCCCAGTGGACGGTGACTCGGTATGAAAACTGCACGGAGGAGCTGTTTTATCGTTTCTACCGTGCAGTTCGACATGTAAACTGCCCAGAAACCGAATCTGCTGACAGATCGCAAATCGGCCGATATCGCGTTTTCGGCCCTCAGAAGCGCCGAAATCGCGTTTTCTCGCTGAGCCCAGTGGACGGTGACTCGGTATGAAAACTGCACGGAGGAGCTGTTTTATCGTTTCTACCGTGCAGTTCGACATGTAAACTGCCCAGAAACCGAATCTGCTGACAGATCGCAAATCGGCCGATATCGCGTTTTCGGCCCTCAGAAGCGCCGAAATCGCGTTTTCTCGCTGAGCCCAGTGGACGGTGACTCGGTATGAAAACTGCACGGAGGAGCTGTTTTATCGTTTCTACCGTGCAGTTCGACATGTAAACTGCCCAGAAACCGAATCTGCTGACAGATCGCAAATCGGCCGATATCGCGTTTTCGGCCCTCAGAAGCGCCGAAATCGCGTTTTCTCGCTGAGCCCAGTGGACGGTGACTCGGTATGAAAACTGCACGGAGGAGCTGTTTTATCGTTTCTACCGTGCAGTTCGACATGTAAACTGCCCAGAAACCGAATCTGCTGACAGATCGCAAATCGGCCGATATCGCGTTTTCGGCCCTCAGAAGCGCCGAAATCGCGTTTTCTCGCTGAGCCCAGTGGACGGTGACTCGGTATGAAAACTGCACGGAGGAGCTGTTTTATCGTTTCTACCGTGCAGTTCGACATGTAAACTGCCCAGAAACCGAATCTGCTGACAGATCGCAAATCGGCCGATATCGCGTTTTCGGCCCTCAGAAGCGCCGAAATCGCGTTTTCTCGCTGAGCCCAGTGGACGGTGACTCGGTATGAAAACTGCACGGAGGAGCTGTTTTATCGTTTCTACCGTGCAGTTCGACATGTAAACTGCCCAGAAACCGAATCTGCTGACAGATCGCAAATCGGCCGATATCGCGTTTTCGGCCCTCAGAAGCGCCGAAATCGCGTTTTCTCGCTGAGCCCAGTGGACGGTGACTCGGTATGAAAACTGCACGGAGGAGCTGTTTTATCGTTTCTACCGTGCAGTTCGACATGTAAACTGCCCAGAAACCGAATCTGCTGACAGATCGCAAATCGGCCGATATCGCGTTTTCGGCCCTCAGAAGCGCCGAAATCGCGTTTTCTCGCTGAGCCCAGTGGACGGTGACTCGGTATGAAAACTGCACGGAGGAGCTGTTTTATCGTTTCTACCGTGCAGTTCGACATGTAAACTGCCCAGAAACCGAATCTGCTGACAGATCGCAAATCGGCCGATATCGCGTTTTCGGCCCTCAGAAGCGCCGAAATCGCGTTTTCTCGCTGAGCCCAGTGGACGGTGACTCGGTATGAAAACTGCACGGAGGAGCTGTTTTATCGTTTCTACCGTGCAGTTCGACATGTAAACTGCCCAGAAACCGAATCTGCTGACAGATCGAAAATCGGCCGATATCGCGTTTTCGGCCCTCAGAAGCGCCGAAATCGCGTTTTCTCGCTGAGCCCAGTGGACGGTGACTCGGTATGAAAACTGCACGGAGGAGCTGTTTTATCGTTTCTACCGTGCAGTTCGACATGTAAACTGCCCAGAAACCGAATCTGCTGACAGATCGCAAATCGGCCGATATCGCGTTTTCGGCCCTCAGAAGCGCCGAAATCGCGTTTTCTCGCTGAGCCCAGTGGACGGTGACTCGGTATGAAAACTGCACGGAGGAGCTGTTTTATCGTTTCTACCGTGCAGTTCGACATGTAAACTGCCCAGAAACCGAATCTGCTGACAGATCGCAAATCGGCCGATATCGCGTTTTCGGCCCTCAGAAGCGCCGAAATCGCGTTTTCTCGCTGAGCCCAGTGGACGGTGACTCGGTATGAAAACTGCACGGAGGAGCTGTTTTATCGTTTCTACCGTGCAGTTCGACATGTAAACTGCCCAGAAACCGAATCTGCTGACAGATCGCAAATCGGCCGATATCGCGTTTTCGGCCCTCAGAAGCGCCGAAATCGCGTTTTCTCGCTGAGCCCAGTGGACGGTGACTCGGTATGAAAACTGCACGGAGGAGCTGTTTTATCGTTTCTACCGTGCAGTTCGACATGTAAACTGCCCAGAAACCGAATCTGCTGACAGATCGAAAATCGGCCGATATCGCGTTTTCGGCCCTCAGAAGCGCCGAAATCGCGTTTTCTCGCTGAGCCCAGTGGACGGTGACTCGGTATGAAAACTGCACGGAGGAGCTGTTTTATCGTTTCTACCGTGCAGTTCGACATGTAAACTGCCCAGAAACCGAATCTGCTGACAGATCGCAAATCGGCCGATATCGCGTTTTCGGCCCTCAGAAGCGCCGAAATCGCGTTTTCTCGCTGAGCCCAGTGGACGGTGACTCGGTATGAAAACTGCACGGAGGAGCTGTTTTATCGTTTCTACCGTGCAGTTCGACATGTAAACTGCCCAGAAACCGAATCTGCTGACAGATCGCAAATCGGCCGATATCGCGTTTTCGGCCCTCAGAAGCGCCGAAATCGCGTTTTCTCGCTGAGCCCAGTGGACGGTGACTCGGTATGAAAACTGCACGGAGGAGCTGTTTTATCGTTTCTACCGTGCAGTTCGACATGTAAACTGCCCAGAAACCGAATCTGCTGACAGATCGCAAATCGGCCGATATCGCGTTTTCGGCCCTCAGAAGCGCCGAAATCGCGTTTTCTCGCTGAGCCCAGTGGACGGTGACTCGGTATGAAAACTGCACGGAGGAGCTGTTTTATCGTTTCTACCGTGCAGTTCGACATGTAAACTGCCCAGAAACCGAATCTGCTGACAGATCGCAAATCGGCCGATATCGCGTTTTCGGCCCTCAGAAGCGCCGAAATCGCGTTTTCTCGCTGAGCCCAGTGGACGGTGACTCGGTATGAAAACTGCACGGAGGAGCTGTTTTATCGTTTCTACCGTGCAGTTCGACATGTAAACTGCCCAGAAACCGAATCTGCTGACAGATCGAAAATCGGCCGATATCGCGTTTTCGGCCCTCAGAAGCGCCGAAATCGCGTTTTCTCGCTGAGCCCAGTGGACGGTGACTCGGTATGAAAACTGCACGGAGGAGCTGTTTTATCGTTTCTACCGTGCAGTTCGACATGTAAACTGCCCAGAAACCGAATCTGCTGACAGATCGCAAATCGGCCGATATCGCGTTTTCGGCCCTCAGAAGCGCCGAAATCGCGTTTTCTCGCTGAGCCCAGTGGACGGTGACTCGGTATGAAAACTGCACGGAGGAGCTGTTTTATCGTTTCTACCGTGCAGTTCGACATGTAAACTGCCCAGAAACCGAATCTGCTGACAGATCGCAAATCGGCCGATATCGCGTTTTCGGCCCTCAGAAGCGCCGAAATCGCGTTTTCTCGCTGAGCCCAGTGGACGGTGACTCGGTATGAAAACTGCACGGAGGAGCTGTTTTATCGTTTCTACCGTGCAGTTCGACATGTAAACTGCCCAGAAACCGAATCTGCTGACAGATCGCAAATCGGCCGATATCGCGTTTTCGGCCCTCAGAAGCGCCGAAATCGCGTTTTCTCGCTGAGCCCAGTGGACGGTGACTCGGTATGAAAACTGCACGGAGGAGCTGTTTTATCGTTTCTACCGTGCAGTTCGACATGTAAACTGCCCAGAAACCGAATCTGCTGACAGATCGCAAATCGGCCGATATCGCGTTTTCGGCCCTCAGAAGCGCCGAAATCGCGTTTTCTCGCTGAGCCCAGTGGACGGTGACTCGGTATGAAAACTGCACGGAGGAGCTGTTTTATCGTTTCTACCGTGCAGTTCGACATGTAAACTGCCCAGAAACCGAATCTGCTGACAGATCGCAAATCGGCCGATATCGCGTTTTCGGCCCTCAGAAGCGCCGAAATCGCGTTTTCTCGCTGAGCCCAGTGGACGGTGACTCGGTATGAAAACTGCACGGAGGAGCTGTTTTATCGTTTCTACCGTGCAGTTCGACATGTAAACTGCCCAGAAACCGAATCTGCTGACAGATCGCAAATCGGCCGATATCGCGTTTTCGGCCCTCAGAAGCGCCGAAATCGCGTTTTCTCGCTGAGCCCAGTGGACGGTGACTCGGTATGAAAACTGCACGGAGGAGCTGTTTTATCGTTTCTACCGTGCAGTTCGACATGTAAACTGCCCAGAAACCGAATCTGCTGACAGATCGCAAATCGGCCGATATCGCGTTTTCGGCCCTCAGAAGCGCCGAAATCGCGTTTTCTCGCTGAGCCCAGTGGACGGTGACTCGGTATGAAAACTGCACGGAGGAGCTGTTTTATCGTTTCTACCGTGCAGTTCGACATGTAAACTGCCCAGAAACCGAATCTGCTGACAGATCGCAAATCGGCCGATATCGCGTTTTCGGCCCTCAGAAGCGCCGAAATCGCGTTTTCTCGCTGAGCCCAGTGGACGGTGACTCGGTATGAAAACTGCACGGAGGAGCTGTTTTATCGTTTCTACCGTGCAGTTCGACATGTAAACTGCCCAGAAACCGAATCTGCTGACAGATCGCAAATCGGCCGATATCGCGTTTTCGGCCCTCAGAAGCGCCGAAATCGCGTTTTCTCGCTGAGCCCAGTGGACGGTGACTCGGTATGAAAACTGCACGGAGGAGCTGTTTTATCGTTTCTACCGTGCAGTTCGACATGTAAACTGCCCAGAAACCGAATCTGCTGACAGATCGCAAATCGGCCGATATCGCGTTTTCGGCCCTCAGAAGCGCCGAAATCGCGTTTTCTCGCTGAGCCCAGTGGACGGTGACTCGGTATGAAAACTGCACGGAGGAGCTGTTTTATCGTTTCTACCGTGCAGTTCGACATGTAAACTGCCCAGAAACCGAATCTGCTGACAGATCGCAAATCGGCCGATATCGCGTTTTCGGCCCTCAGAAGCGCCGAAATCGCGTTTTCTCGCTGAGCCCAGTGGACGGTGACTCGGTATGAAAACTGCACGGAGGAGCTGTTTTATCGTTTCTACCGTGCAGTTCGACATGTAAACTGCCCAGAAACCGAATCTGCTGACAGATCGCAAATCGGCCGATATCGCGTTTTCGGCCCTCAGAAGCGCCGAAATCGCGTTTTCTCGCTGAGCCCAGTGGACGGTGACTCGGTATGAAAACTGCACGGAGGAGCTGTTTTATCGTTTCTACCGTGCAGTTCGACATGTAAACTGCCCAGAAACCGAATCTGCTGACAGATCGCAAATCGGCCGATATCGCGTTTTCGGCCCTCAGAAGCGCCGAAATCGCGTTTTCTCGCTGAGCCCAGTGGACGGTGACTCGGTATGAAAACTGCACGGAGGAGCTGTTTTATCGTTTCTACCGTGCAGTTCGACATGTAAACTGCCCAGAAACCGAATCTGCTGACAGATCGCAAATCGGCCGATATCGCGTTTTCGGCCCTCAGAAGCGCCGAAATCGCGTTTTCTCGCTGAGCCCAGTGGACGGTGACTCGGTATGAAAACTGCACGGAGGAGCTGTTTTATCGTTTCTACCGTGCAGTTCGACATGTAAACTGCCCAGAAACCGAATCTGCTGACAGATCGCAAATCGGCCGATATCGCGTTTTCGGCCCTCAGAAGCGCCGAAATCGCGTTTTCTCGCTGAGCCCAGTGGACGGTGACTCGGTATGAAAACTGCACGGAGGAGCTGTTTTATCGTTTCTACCGTGCAGTTCGACATGTAAACTGCCCAGAAACCGAATCTGCTGACAGATCGCAAATCGGCCGATATCGCGTTTTCGGCCCTCAGAAGCGCCGAAATCGCGTTTTCTCGCTGAGCCCAGTGGACGGTGACTCGGTATGAAAACTGCACGGAGGAGCTGTTTTATCGTTTCTACCGTGCAGTTCGACATGTAAACTGCCCAGAAACCGAATCTGCTGACAGATCGCAAATCGGCCGATATCGCGTTTTCGGCCCTCAGAAGCGCCGAAATCGCGTTTTCTCGCTGAGCCCAGTGGACGGTGACTCGGTATGAAAACTGCACGGAGGAGCTGTTTTATCGTTTCTACCGTGCAGTTCGACATGTAAACTGCCCAGAAACCGAATCTGCTGACAGATCGAAAATCGGCCGATATCGCGTTTTCGGCCCTCAGAAGCGCCGAAATCGCGTTTTCTCGCTGAGCCCAGTGGACGGTGACTCGGTATGAAAACTGCACGGAGGAGCTGTTTTATCGTTTCTACCGTGCAGTTCGACATGTAAACTGCCCAGAAACCGAATCTGCTGACAGATCGCAAATCGGCCGATATCGCGTTTTCGGCCCTCAGAAGCGCCGAAATCGCGTTTTCTCGCTGAGCCCAGTGGACGGTGACTCGGTATGAAAACTGCACGGAGGAGCTGTTTTATCGTTTCTACCGTGCAGTTCGACATGTAAACTGCCCAGAAACCGAATCTGCTGACAGATCGCAAATCGGCCGATATCGCGTTTTCGGCCCTCAGAGCGCCGAAATCGCGTTTTCTCGCTGAGCCCAGTGGACGGTGACTCGGTATGAAAACTGCACGGAGGAGCTGTTTTATCGTTTCTACCGTGCAGTTCGACATGTAAACTGCCCAGAAACCGAATCTGCTGACAGATCGCAAATCGGCCGATATCGCGTTTTCGGCCCTCAGAAGCGCCGAAATCGCGTTTTCTCGCTGAGCCCAGTGGACGGTGACTCGGTATGAAAACTGCACGGAGGAGCTGTTTTATCGTTTCTACCGTGCAGTTCGACATGTAAACTGCCCAGAAACCGAATCTGCTGACAGATCGCAAATCGGCCGATATCGCGTTTTCGGCCCTCAGAAGCGCCGAAATCGCGTTTTCTCGCTGAGCCCAGTGGACGGTGACTCGGTATGAAAACTGCACGGAGGAGCTGTTTTATCGTTTCTACCGTGCAGTTCGACATGTAAACTGCCCAGAAACCGAATCTGCTGACAGATCGCAAATCGGCCGATATCGCGTTTTCGGCCCTCAGAAGCGCCGAAATCGCGTTTTCTCGCTGAGCCCAGTGGACGGTGACTCGGTATGAAAACTGCACGGAGGAGCTGTTTTATCGTTTCTACCGTGCAGTTCGACATGTAAACTGCCCAGAAACCGAATCTGCTGACAGATCGCAAATCGGCCGATATCGCGTTTTCGGCCCTCAGAAGCGCCGAAATCGCGTTTTCTCGCTGAGCCCAGTGGACGGTGACTCGGTATGAAAACTGCACGGAGGAGCTGTTTTATCGTTTCTACCGTGCAGTTCGACATGTAAACTGCCCAGAAACCGAATCTGCTGACAGATCGCAAATCGGCCGATATCGCGTTTTCGGCCCTCAGAAGCGCCGAAATCGCGTTTTCTCGCTGAGCCCAGTGGACGGTGACTCGGTATGAAAACTGCACGGAGGAGCTGTTTTATCGTTTCTACCGTGCAGTTCGACATGTAAACTGCCCAGAAACCGAATCTGCTGACAGATCGCAAATCGGCCGATATCGCGTTTTCGGCCCTCAGAAGCGCCGAAATCGCGTTTTCTCGCTGAGCCCAGTGGACGGTGACTCGGTATGAAAACTGCACGGAGGAGCTGTTTTATCGTTTCTACCGTGCAGTTCGACATGTAAACTGCCCAGAAACCGAATCTGCTGACAGATCGCAAATCGGCCGATATCGCGTTTTCGGCCCTCAGAAGCGCCGAAATCGCGTTTTCTCGCTGAGCCCAGTGGACGGTGACTCGGTATGAAAACTGCACGGAGGAGCTGTTTTATCGTTTCTACCGTGCAGTTCGACATGTAAACTGCCCAGAAACCGAATCTGCTGACAGATCGCAAATCGGCCGATATCGCGTTTTCGGCCCTCAGAAGCGCCGAAATCGCGTTTTCTCGCTGAGCCCAGTGGACGGTGACTCGGTATGAAAACTGCACGGAGGAGCTGTTTTATCGTTTCTACCGTGCAGTTCGACATGTAAACTGCCCAGAAACCGAATCTGCTGACAGATCGCAAATCGGCCGATATCGCGTTTTCGGCCCTCAGAAGCGCCGAAATCGCGTTTTCTCGCTGAGCCCAGTGGACGGTGACTCGGTATGAAAACTGCACGGAGGAGCTGTTTTATCGTTTCTACCGTGCAGTTCGACATGTAAACTGCCCAGAAACCGAATCTGCTGACAGATCGCAAATCGGCCGATATCGCGTTTTCGGCCCTCAGAAGCGCCGAAATCGCGTTTTCTCGCTGAGCCCAGTGGACGGTGACTCGGTATGAAAACTGCACGGAGGAGCTGTTTTATCGTTTCTACCGTGCAGTTCGACATGTAAACTGCCCAGAAACCGAATCTGCTGACAGATCGCAAATCGGCCGATATCGCGTTTTCGGCCCTCAGAAGCGCCGAAATCGCGTTTTCTCGCTGAGCCCAGTGGACGGTGACTCGGTATGAAAACTGCACGGAGGAGCTGTTTTATCGTTTCTACCGTGCAGTTCGACATGTAAACTGCCCAGAAACCGAATCTGCTGACAGATCGCAAATCGGCCGATATCGCGTTTTCGGCCCTCAGAAGCGCCGAAATCGCGTTTTCTCGCTGAGCCCAGTGGACGGTGACTCGGTATGAAAACTGCACGGAGGAGCTGTTTTATCGTTTCTACCGTGCAGTTCGACATGTAAACTGCCCAGAAACCGAATCTGCTGACAGATCGCAAATCGGCCGATATCGCGTTTTCGGCCCTCAGAAGCGCCGAAATCGCGTTTTCTCGCTGAGCCCAGTGGACGGTGACTCGGTATGAAAACTGCACGGAGGAGCTGTTTTATCGTTTCTACCGTGCAGTTCGACATGTAAACTGCCCAGAAACCGAATCTGCTGACAGATCGCAAATCGGCCGATATCGCGTTTTCGGCCCTCAGAAGCGCCGAAATCGCGTTTTCTCGCTGAGCCCAGTGGACGGTGACTCGGTATGAAAACTGCACGGAGGAGCTGTTTTATCGTTTCTACCGTGCAGTTCGACATGTAAACTGCCCAGAAACCGAATCTGCTGACAGATCGCAAATCGGCCGATATCGCGTTTTCGGCCCTCAGAAGCGCCGAAATCGCGTTTTCTCGCTGAGCCCAGTGGACGGTGACTCGGTATGAAAACTGCACGGAGGAGCTGTTTTATCGTTTCTACCGTGCAGTTCGACATGTAAACTGCCCAGAAACCGAATCTGCTGACAGATCGCAAATCGGCCGATATCGCGTTTTCGGCCCTCAGAAGCGCCGAAATCGCGTTTTCTCGCTGAGCCCAGTGGACGGTGACTCGGTATGAAAACTGCACGGAGGAGCTGTTTTATCGTTTCTACCGTGCAGTTCGACATGTAAACTGCCCAGAAACCGAATCTGCTGACAGATCGCAAATCGGCCGATATCGCGTTTTCGGCCCTCAGAAGCGCCGAAATCGCGTTTTCTCGCTGAGCCCAGTGGACGGTGACTCGGTATGAAAACTGCACGGAGGAGCTGTTTTATCGTTTCTACCGTGCAGTTCGACATGTAAACTGCCCAGAAACCGAATCTGCTGACAGATCGAAAATCGGCCGATATCGCGTTTTCGGCCCTCAGAAGCGCCGAAATCGCGTTTTCTCGCTGAGCCCAGTGGACGGTGACTCGGTATGAAAACTGCACGGAGGAGCTGTTTTATCGTTTCTACCGTGCAGTTCGACATGTAAACTGCCCAGAAACCGAATCTGCTGACAGATCGCAAATCGGCCGATATCGCGTTTTCGGCCCTCAGAAGCGCCGAAATCGCGTTTTCTCGCTGAGCCCAGTGGACGGTGACTCGGTATGAAAACTGCACGGAGGAGCTGTTTTATCGTTTCTACCGTGCAGTTCGACATGTAAACTGCCCAGAAACCGAATCTGCTGACAGATCGCAAATCGGCCGATATCGCGTTTTCGGCCCTCAGAAGCGCCGAAATCGCGTTTTCTCGCTGAGCCCAGTGGACGGTGACTCGGTATGAAAACTGCACGGAGGAGCTGTTTTATCGTTTCTACCGTGCAGTTCGACATGTAAACTGCCCAGAAACCGAATCTGCTGACAGATCGCAAATCGGCCGATATCGCGTTTTCGGCCCTCAGAAGCGCCGAAATCGCGTTTTCTCGCTGAGCCCAGTGGACGGTGACTCGGTATGAAAACTGCACGGAGGAGCTGTTTTATCGTTTCTACCGTGCAGTTCGACATGTAAACTGCCCAGAAACCGAATCTGCTGACAGATCGCAAATCGGCCGATATCGCGTTTTCGGCCCTCAGAAGCGCCGAAATCGCGTTTTCTCGCTGAGCCCAGTGGACGGTGACTCGGTATGAAAACTGCACGGAGGAGCTGTTTTATCGTTTCTACCGTGCAGTTCGACATGTAAACTGCCCAGAAACCGAATCTGCTGACAGATCGCAAATCGGCCGATATCGCGTTTTCGGCCCTCAGAAGCGCCGAAATCGCGTTTTCTCGCTGAGCCCAGTGGACGGTGACTCGGTATGAAAACTGCACGGAGGAGCTGTTTTATCGTTTCTACCGTGCAGTTCGACATGTAAACTGCCCAGAAACCGAATCTGCTGACAGATCGCAAATCGGCCGATATCGCGTTTTCGGCCCTCAGAAGCGCCGAAATCGCGTTTTCTCGCTGAGCCCAGTGGACGGTGACTCGGTATGAAAACTGCACGGAGGAGCTGTTTTATCGTTTCTACCGTGCAGTTCGACATGTAAACTGCCCAGAAACCGAATCTGCTGACAGATCGCAAATCGGCCGATATCGCGTTTTCGGCCCTCAGAAGCGCCGAAATCGCGTTTTCTCGCTGAGCCCAGTGGACGGTGACTCGGTATGAAAACTGCACGGAGGAGCTGTTTTATCGTTTCTACCGTGCAGTTCGACATGTAAACTGCCCAGAAACCGAATCTGCTGACAGATCGCAAATCGGCCGATATCGCGTTTTCGGCCCTCAGAAGCGCCGAAATCGCGTTTTCTCGCTGAGCCCAGTGGACGGTGACTCGGTATGAAAACTGCACGGAGGAGCTGTTTTATCGTTTCTACCGTGCAGTTCGACATGTAAACTGCCCAGAAACCGAATCTGCTGACAGATCGCAAATCGGCCGATATCGCGTTTTCGGCCCTCAGAAGCGCCGAAATCGCGTTTTCTCGCTGAGCCCAGTGGACGGTGACTCGGTATGAAAACTGCACGGAGGAGCTGTTTTATCGTTTCTACCGTGCAGTTCGACATGTAAACTGCCCAGAAACCGAATCTGCTGACAGATCGCAAATCGGCCGATATCGCGTTTTCGGCCCTCAGAAGCGCCGAAATCGCGTTTTCTCGCTGAGCCCAGTGGACGGTGACTCGGTATGAAAACTGCACGGAGGAGCTGTTTTATCGTTTCTACCGTGCAGTTCGACATGTAAACTGCCCAGAAACCGAATCTGCTGACAGATCGCAAATCGGCCGATATCGCGTTTTCGGCCCTCAGAAGCGCCGAAATCGCGTTTTCTCGCTGAGCCCAGTGGACGGTGACTCGGTATGAAAACTGCACGGAGGAGCTGTTTTATCGTTTCTACCGTGCAGTTCGACATGTAAACTGCCCAGAAACCGAATCTGCTGACAGATCGCAAATCGGCCGATATCGCGTTTTCGGCCCTCAGAAGCGCCGAAATCGCGTTTTCTCGCTGAGCCCAGTGGACGGTGACTCGGTATGAAAACTGCACGGAGGAGCTGTTTTATCGTTTCTACCGTGCAGTTCGACATGTAAACTGCCCAGAAACCGAATCTGCTGACAGATCGCAAATCGGCCGATATCGCGTTTTCGGCCCTCAGAAGCGCCGAAATCGCGTTTTCTCGCTGAGCCCAGTGGACGGTGACTCGGTATGAAAACTGCACGGAGGAGCTGTTTTATCGTTTCTACCGTGCAGTTCGACATGTAAACTGCCCAGAAACCGAATCTGCTGACAGATCGCAAATCGGCCGATATCGCGTTTTCGGCCCTCAGAAGCGCCGAAATCGCGTTTTCTCGCTGAGCCCAGTGGACGGTGACTCGGTATGAAAACTGCACGGAGGAGCTGTTTTATCGTTTCTACCGTGCAGTTCGACATGTAAACTGCCCAGAAACCGAATCTGCTGACAGATCGCAAATCGGCCGATATCGCGTTTTCGGCCCTCAGAAGCGCCGAAATCGCGTTTTCTCGCTGAGCCCAGTGGACGGTGACTCGGTATGAAAACTGCACGGAGGAGCTGTTTTATCGTTTCTACCGTGCAGTTCGACATGTAAACTGCCCAGAAACCGAATCTGCTGACAGATCGCAAATCGGCCGATATCGCGTTTTCGGCCCTCAGAAGCGCCGAAATCGCGTTTTCTCGCTGAGCCCAGTGGACGGTGACTCGGTATGAAAACTGCACGGAGGAGCTGTTTTATCGTTTCTACCGTGCAGTTC
This sequence comes from Cryptocheilus praepositus, assembly GCA_033815515.1. Classification (NCBI taxonomy): domain Eukaryota; kingdom Metazoa; phylum Arthropoda; class Insecta; order Hymenoptera; family Pompilidae; genus Cryptocheilus; species Cryptocheilus praepositus. The sequence goes on along the minus strand of JAWWQZ010000016.1, from coordinate 97,620 downwards.
GACATGTAAACTGCCCAGAAACCGAATCTGCTGACAGATCGCAAATCGGCCGATATCGCGTTTTCGGCCCTCAGAAGCGCCGAAATCGCGTTTTCTCGCTGAGCCCAGTGGACGGTGACTCGGTATGAAAACTGCACGGAGGAGCTGTTTTATCGTTTCTACCGTGCAGTTCGACATGTAAACTGCCCAGAAACCGAATCTGCTGACAGATCGCAAATCGGCCGATATCGCGTTTTCGGCCCTCAGAAGCGCCGAAATCGCGTTTTCTCGCTGAGCCCAGTGGACGGTGACTCGGTATGAAAACTGCACGGAGGAGCTGTTTTATCGTTTCTACCGTGCAGTTCGACATGTAAACTGCCCAGAAACCGAATCTGCTGACAGATCGCAAATCGGCCGATATCGCGTTTTCGGCCCTCAGAAGCGCCGAAATCGCGTTTTCTCGCTGAGCCCAGTGGACGGTGACTCGGTATGAAAACTGCACGGAGGAGCTGTTTTATCGTTTCTACCGTGCAGTTCGACATGTAAACTGCCCAGAAACCGAATCTGCTGACAGATCGCAAATCGGCCGATATCGCGTTTTCGGCCCTCAGAAGCGCCGAAATCGCGTTTTCTCGCTGAGCCCAGTGGACGGTGACTCGGTATGAAAACTGCACGGAGGAGCTGTTTTATCGTTTCTACCGTGCAGTTCGACATGTAAACTGCCCAGAAACCGAATCTGCTGACAGATCGCAAATCGGCCGATATCGCGTTTTCGGCCCTCAGAAGCGCCGAAATCGCGTTTTCTCGCTGAGCCCAGTGGACGGTGACTCGGTATGAAAACTGCACGGAGGAGCTGTTTTATCGTTTCTACCGTGCAGTTCGACATGTAAACTGCCCAGAAACCGAATCTGCTGACAGATCGCAAATCGGCCGATATCGCGTTTTCGGCCCTCAGAAGCGCCGAAATCGCGTTTTCTCGCTGAGCCCAGTGGACGGTGACTCGGTATGAAAACTGCACGGAGGAGCTGTTTTATCGTTTCTACCGTGCAGTTCGACATGTAAACTGCCCAGAAACCGAATCTGCTGACAGATCGCAAATCGGCCGATATCGCGTTTTCGGCCCTCAGAAGCGCCGAAATCGCGTTTTCTCGCTGAGCCCAGTGGACGGTGACTCGGTATGAAAACTGCACGGAGGAGCTGTTTTATCGTTTCTACCGTGCAGTTCGACATGTAAACTGCCCAGAAACCGAATCTGCTGACAGATCGCAAATCGGCCGATATCGCGTTTTCGGCCCTCAGAAGCGCCGAAATCGCGTTTTCTCGCTGAGCCCAGTGGACGGTGACTCGGTATGAAAACTGCACGGAGGAGCTGTTTTATCGTTTCTACCGTGCAGTTCGACATGTAAACTGCCCAGAAACCGAATCTGCTGACAGATCGCAAATCGGCCGATATCGCGTTTTCGGCCCTCAGAAGCGCCGAAATCGCGTTTTCTCGCTGAGCCCAGTGGACGGTGACTCGGTATGAAAACTGCACGGAGGAGCTGTTTTATCGTTTCTACCGTGCAGTTCGACATGTAAACTGCCCAGAAACCGAATCTGCTGACAGATCGCAAATCGGCCGATATCGCGTTTTCGGCCCTCAGAAGCGCCGAAATCGCGTTTTCTCGCTGAGCCCAGTGGACGGTGACTCGGTATGAAAACTGCACGGAGGAGCTGTTTTATCGTTTCTACCGTGCAGTTCGACATGTAAACTGCCCAGAAACCGAATCTGCTGACAGATCGCAAATCGGCCGATATCGCGTTTTCGGCCCTCAGAAGCGCCGAAATCGCGTTTTCTCGCTGAGCCCAGTGGACGGTGACTCGGTATGAAAACTGCACGGAGGAGCTGTTTTATCGTTTCTACCGTGCAGTTCGACATGTAAACTGCCCAGAAACCGAATCTGCTGACAGATCGCAAATCGGCCGATATCGCGTTTTCGGCCCTCAGAAGCGCCGAAATCGCGTTTTCTCGCTGAGCCCAGTGGACGGTGACTCGGTATGAAAACTGCACGGAGGAGCTGTTTTATCGTTTCTACCGTGCAGTTCGACATGTAAACTGCCCAGAAACCGAATCTGCTGACAGATCGCAAATCGGCCGATATCGCGTTTTCGGCCCTCAGAAGCGCCGAAATCGCGTTTTCTCGCTGAGCCCAGTGGACGGTGACTCGGTATGAAAACTGCACGGAGGAGCTGTTTTATCGTTTCTACCGTGCAGTTCGACATGTAAACTGCCCAGAAACCGAATCTGCTGACAGATCGCAAATCGGCCGATATCGCGTTTTCGGCCCTCAGAAGCGCCGAAATCGCGTTTTCTCGCTGAGCCCAGTGGACGGTGACTCGGTATGAAAACTGCACGGAGGAGCTGTTTTATCGTTTCTACCGTGCAGTTCGACATGTAAACTGCCCAGAAACCGAATCTGCTGACAGATCGAAAATCGGCCGATATCGCGTTTTCGGCCCTCAGAAGCGCCGAAATCGCGTTTTCTCGCTGAGCCGAGTGGACGGTGACTCGGTATGAAAACTGCACGGAGGAGCTGTTTTATCGTTTCTACCGTGCAGTTCGACATGTAAACTGCCCAGAAACCGAATCTGCTGACAGATCGCAAATCGGCCGATATCGCGTTTTCGGCCCTCAGAAGCGCCGAAATCGCGTTTTCTCGCTGAGCCCAGTGGACGGTGACTCGGTATGAAAACTGCACGGAGGAGCTGTTTTATCGTTTCTACCGTGCAGTTCGACATGTAAACTGCCCAGAAACCGAATCTGCTGACAGATCGCAAATCGGCCGATATCGCGTTTTCGGCCCTCAGAAGCGCCGAAATCGCGTTTTCTCGCTGAGCCCAGTGGACGGTGACTCGGTATGAAAACTGCACGGAGGAGCTGTTTTATCGTTTCTACCGTGCAGTTCGACATGTAAACTGCCCAGAAACCGAATCTGCTGACAGATCGCAAATCGGCCGATATCGCGTTTTCGGCCCTCAGAAGCGCCGAAATCGCGTTTTCTCGCTGAGCCCAGTGGACGGTGACTCGGTATGAAAACTGCACGGAGGAGCTGTTTTATCGTTTCTACCGTGCAGTTCGACATGTAAACTGCCCAGAAACCGAATCTGCTGACAGATCGCAAATCGGCCGATATCGCGTTTTCGGCCCTCAGAAGCGCCGAAATCGCGTTTTCTCGCTGAGCCCAGTGGACGGTGACTCGGTATGAAAACTGCACGGAGGAGCTGTTTTATCGTTTCTACCGTGCAGTTCGACATGTAAACTGCCCAGAAACCGAATCTGCTGACAGATCGCAAATCGGCCGATATCGCGTTTTCGGCCCTCAGAAGCGCCGAAATCGCGTTTTCTCGCTGAGCCCAGTGGACGGTGACTCGGTATGAAAACTGCACGGAGGAGCTGTTTTATCGTTTCTACCGTGCAGTTCGACATGTAAACTGCCCAGAAACCGAATCTGCTGACAGATCGCAAATCGGCCGATATCGCGTTTTCGGCCCTCAGAAGCGCCGAAATCGCGTTTTCTCGCTGAGCCCAGTGGACGGTGACTCGGTATGAAAACTGCACGGAGGAGCTGTTTTATCGTTTCTACCGTGCAGTTCGACATGTAAACTGCCCAGAAACCGAATCTGCTGACAGATCGCAAATCGGCCGATATCGCGTTTTCGGCCCTCAGAAGCGCCGAAATCGCGTTTTCTCGCTGAGCCCAGTGGACGGTGACTCGGTATGAAAACTGCACGGAGGAGCTGTTTTATCGTTTCTACCGTGCAGTTCGACATGTAAACTGCCCAGAAACCGAATCTGCTGACAGATCGCAAATCGGCCGATATCGCGTTTTCGGCCCTCAGAAGCGCCGAAATCGCGTTTTCTCGCTGAGCCGAGTGGACGGTGACTCGGTATGAAAACTGCACGGAGGAGCTGTTTTATCGTTTCTACCGTGCAGTTCGACATGTAAACTGCCCAGAAACCGAATCTGCTGACAGATCGCAAATCGGCCGATATCGCGTTTTCGGCCCTCAGAAGCGCCGAAATCGCGTTTTCTCGCTGAGCCGAGTGGACGGTGACTCGGTATGAAAACTGCACGGAGGAGCTGTTTTATCGTTTCTACCGTGCAGTTCGACATGTAAACTGCCCAGAAACCGAATCTGCTGACAGATCGCAAATCGGCCGATATCGCGTTTTCGGCCCTCAGAAGCGCCGAAATCGCGTTTTCTCGCTGAGCCGAGTGGACGGTGACTCGGTATGAAAACTGCACGGAGGAGCTGTTTTATCGTTTCTACCGTGCAGTTCGACATGTAAACTGCCCAGAAACCGAATCTGCTGACAGATCGCAAATCGGCCGATATCGCGTTTTCGGCCCTCAGAAGCGCCGAAATCGCGTTTTCTCGCTGAGCCGAGTGGACGGTGACTCGGTATGAAAACTGCACGGAGGAGCTGTTTTATCGTTTCTACCGTGCAGTTCGACATGTAAACTGCCCAGAAACCGAATCTGCTGACAGATCGCAAATCGGCCGATATCGCGTTTTCGGCCCTCAGAAGCGCCGAAATCGCGTTTTCTCGCTGAGCCCAGTGGACGGTGACTCGGTATGAAAACTGCACGGAGGAGCTGTTTTATCGTTTCTACCGTGCAGTTCGACATGTAAACTGCCCAGAAACCGAATCTGCTGACAGATCGCAAATCGGCCGATATCGCGTTTTCGGCCCTCAGAAGCGCCGAAATCGCGTTTTCTCGCTGAGCCCAGTGGACGGTGACTCGGTATGAAAACTGCACGGAGGAGCTGTTTTATCGTTTCTACCGTGCAGTTCGACATGTAAACTGCCCAGAAACCGAATCTGCTGACAGATCGCAAATCGGCCGATATCGCGTTTTCGGCCCTCAGAAGCGCCGAAATCGCGTTTTCTCGCTGAGCCCAGTGGACGGTGACTCGGTATGAAAACTGCACGGAGGAGCTGTTTTATCGTTTCTACCGTGCAGTTCGACATGTAAACTGCCCAGAAACCGAATCTGCTGACAGATCGCAAATCGGCCGATATCGCGTTTTCGGCCCTCAGAAGCGCCGAAATCGCGTTTTCTCGCTGAGCCCAGTGGACGGTGACTCGGTATGAAAACTGCACGGAGGAGCTGTTTTATCGTTTCTACCGTGCAGTTCGACATGTAAACTGCCCAGAAACCGAATCTGCTGACAGATCGCAAATCGGCCGATATCGCGTTTTCGGCCCTCAGAAGCGCCGAAATCGCGTTTTCTCGCTGAGCCCAGTGGACGGTGACTCGGTATGAAAACTGCACGGAGGAGCTGTTTTATCGTTTCTACCGTGCAGTTCGACATGTAAACTGCCCAGAAACCGAATCTGCTGACAGATCGCAAATCGGCCGATATCGCGTTTTCGGCCCTCAGAAGCGCCGAAATCGCGTTTTCTCGCTGAGCCCAGTGGACGGTGACTCGGTATGAAAACTGCACGGAGGAGCTGTTTTATCGTTTCTACCGTGCAGTTCGACATGTAAACTGCCCAGAAACCGAATCTGCTGACAGATCGCAAATCGGCCGATATCGCGTTTTCGGCCCTCAGAAGCGCCGAAATCGCGTTTTCTCGCTGAGCCGAGTGGACGGTGACTCGGTATGAAAACTGCACGGAGGAGCTGTTTTATCGTTTCTACCGTGCAGTTCGACATGTAAACTGCCCAGAAACCGAATCTGCTGACAGATCGCAAATCGGCCGATATCGCGTTTTCGGCCCTCAGAAGCGCCGAAATCGCGTTTTCTCGCTGAGCCCAGTGGACGGTGACTCGGTATGAAAACTGCACGGAGGAGCTGTTTTATCGTTTCTACCGTGCAGTTCGACATGTAAACTGCCCAGAAACCGAATCTGCTGACAGATCGCAAATCGGCCGATATCGCGTTTTCGGCCCTCAGAAGCGCCGAAATCGCGTTTTCTCGCTGAGCCCAGTGGACGGTGACTCGGTATGAAAACTGCACGGAGGAGCTGTTTTATCGTTTCTACCGTGCAGTTCGACATGTAAACTGCCCAGAAACCGAATCTGCTGACAGATCGCAAATCGGCCGATATCGCGTTTTCGGCCCTCAGAAGCGCCGAAATCGCGTTTTCTCGCTGAGCCCAGTGGACGGTGACTCGGTATGAAAACTGCACGGAGGAGCTGTTTTATCGTTTCTACCGTGCAGTTCGACATGTAAACTGCCCAGAAACCGAATCTGCTGACAGATCGCAAATCGGCCGATATCGCGTTTTCGGCCCTCAGAAGCGCCGAAATCGCGTTTTCTCGCTGAGCCCAGTGGACGGTGACTCGGTATGAAAACTGCACGGAGGAGCTGTTTTATCGTTTCTACCGTGCAGTTCGACATGTAAACTGCCCAGAAACCGAATCTGCTGACAGATCGCAAATCGGCCGATATCGCGTTTTCGGCCCTCAGAAGCGCCGAAATCGCGTTTTCTCGCTGAGCCGAGTGGACGGTGACTCGGTATGAAAACTGCACGGAGGAGCTGTTTTATCGTTTCTACCGTGCAGTTCGACATGTAAACTGCCCAGAAACCGAATCTGCTGACAGATCGCAAATCGGCCGATATCGCGTTTTCGGCCCTCAGAAGCGCCGAAATCGCGTTTTCTCGCTGAGCCCAGTGGACGGTGACTCGGTATGAAAACTGCACGGAGGAGCTGTTTTATCGTTTCTACCGTGCAGTTCGACATGTAAACTGCCCAGAAACCGAATCTGCTGACAGATCGCAAATCGGCCGATATCGCGTTTTCGGCCCTCAGAAGCGCCGAAATCGCGTTTTCTCGCTGAGCCCAGTGGACGGTGACTCGGTATGAAAACTGCACGGAGGAGCTGTTTTATCGTTTCTACCGTGCAGTTCGACATGTAAACTGCCCAGAAACCGAATCTGCTGACAGATCGCAAATCGGCCGATATCGCGTTTTCGGCCCTCAGAAGCGCCGAAATCGCGTTTTCTCGCTGAGCCCAGTGGACGGTGACTCGGTATGAAAACTGCACGGAGGAGCTGTTTTATCGTTTCTACCGTGCAGTTCGACATGTAAACTGCCCAGAAACCGAATCTGCTGACAGATCGCAAATCGGCCGATATCGCGTTTTCGGCCCTCAGAAGCGCCGAAATCGCGTTTTCTCGCTGAGCCCAGTGGACGGTGACTCGGTATGAAAACTGCACGGAGGAGCTGTTTTATCGTTTCTACCGTGCAGTTCGACATGTAAACTGCCCAGAAACCGAATCTGCTGACAGATCGCAAATCGGCCGATATCGCGTTTTCGGCCCTCAGAAGCGCCGAAATCGCGTTTTCTCGCTGAGCCCAGTGGACGGTGACTCGGTATGAAAACTGCACGGAGGAGCTGTTTTATCGTTTCTACCGTGCAGTTCGACATGTAAACTGCCCAGAAACCGAATCTGCTGACAGATCGCAAATCGGCCGATATCGCGTTTTCGGCCCTCAGAAGCGCCGAAATCGCGTTTTCTCGCTGAGCCCAGTGGACGGTGACTCGGTATGAAAACTGCACGGAGGAGCTGTTTTATCGTTTCTACCGTGCAGTTCGACATGTAAACTGCCCAGAAACCGAATCTGCTGACAGATCGCAAATCGGCCGATATCGCGTTTTCGGCCCTCAGAAGCGCCGAAATCGCGTTTTCTCGCTGAGCCCAGTGGACGGTGACTCGGTATGAAAACTGCACGGAGGAGCTGTTTTATCGTTTCTACCGTGCAGTTCGACATGTAAACTGCCCAGAAACCGAATCTGCTGACAGATCGCAAATCGGCCGATATCGCGTTTTCGGCCCTCAGAAGCGCCGAAATCGCGTTTTCTCGCTGAGCCCAGTGGACGGTGACTCGGTATGAAAACTGCACGGAGGAGCTGTTTTATCGTTTCTACCGTGCAGTTCGACATGTAAACTGCCCAGAAACCGAATCTGCTGACAGATCGCAAATCGGCCGATATCGCGTTTTCGGCCCTCAGAAGCGCCGAAATCGCGTTTTCTCGCTGAGCCGAGTGGACGGTGACTCGGTATGAAAACTGCACGGAGGAGCTGTTTTATCGTTTCTACCGTGCAGTTCGACATGTAAACTGCCCAGAAACCGAATCTGCTGACAGATCGCAAATCGGCCGATATCGCGTTTTCGGCCCTCAGAAGCGCCGAAATCGCGTTTTCTCGCTGAGCCCAGTGGACGGTGACTCGGTATGAAAACTGCACGGAGGAGCTGTTTTATCGTTTCTACCGTGCAGTTCGACATGTAAACTGCCCAGAAACCGAATCTGCTGACAGATCGCAAATCGGCCGATATCGCGTTTTCGGCCCTCAGAAGCGCCGAAATCGCGTTTTCTCGCTGAGCCGAGTGGACGGTGACTCGGTATGAAAACTGCACGGAGGAGCTGTTTTATCGTTTCTACCGTGCAGTTCGACATGTAAACTGCCCAGAAACCGAATCTGCTGACAGATCGCAAATCGGCCGATATCGCGTTTTCGGCCCTCAGAAGCGCCGAAATCGCGTTTTCTCGCTGAGCCCAGTGGACGGTGACTCGGTATGAAAACTGCACGGAGGAGCTGTTTTATCGTTTCTACCGTGCAGTTCGACATGTAAACTGCCCAGAAACCGAATCTGCTGACAGATCGCAAATCGGCCGATATCGCGTTTTCGGCCCTCAGAAGCGCCGAAATCGCGTTTTCTCGCTGAGCCCAGTGGACGGTGACTCGGTATGAAAACTGCACGGAGGAGCTGTTTTATCGTTTCTACCGTGCAGTTCGACATGTAAACTGCCCAGAAACCGAATCTGCTGACAGATCGCAAATCGGCCGATATCGCGTTTTCGGCCCTCAGAAGCGCCGAAATCGCGTTTTCTCGCTGAGCCGAGTGGACGGTGACTCGGTATGAAAACTGCACGGAGGAGCTGTTTTATCGTTTCTACCGTGCAGTTCGACATGTAAACTGCCCAGAAACCGAATCTGCTGACAGATCGCAAATCGGCCGATATCGCGTTTTCGGCCCTCAGAAGCGCCGAAATCGCGTTTTCTCGCTGAGCCCAGTGGACGGTGACTCGGTATGAAAACTGCACGGAGGAGCTGTTTTATCGTTTCTACCGTGCAGTTCGACATGTAAACTGCCCAGAAACCGAATCTGCTGACAGATCGCAAATCGGCCGATATCGCGTTTTCGGCCCTCAGAAGCGCCGAAATCGCGTTTTCTCGCTGAGCCCAGTGGACGGTGACTCGGTATGAAAACTGCACGGAGGAGCTGTTTTATCGTTTCTACCGTGCAGTTCGACATGTAAACTGCCCAGAAACCGAATCTGCTGACAGATCGCAAATCGGCCGATATCGCGTTTTCGGCCCTCAGAAGCGCCGAAATCGCGTTTTCTCGCTGAGCCCAGTGGACGGTGACTCGGTATGAAAACTGCACGGAGGAGCTGTTTTATCGTTTCTACCGTGCAGTTCGACATGTAAACTGCCCAGAAACCGAATCTGCTGACAGATCGCAAATCGGCCGATATCGCGTTTTCGGCCCTCAGAAGCGCCGAAATCGCGTTTTCTCGCTGAGCCCAGTGGACGGTGACTCGGTATGAAAACTGCACGGAGGAGCTGTTTTATCGTTTCTACCGTGCAGTTCGACATGTAAACTGCCCAGAAACCGAATCTGCTGACAGATCGCAAATCGGCCGATATCGCGTTTTCGGCCCTCAGAAGCGCCGAAATCGCGTTTTCTCGCTGAGCCCAGTGGACGGTGACTCGGTATGAAAACTGCACGGAGGAGCTGTTTTATCGTTTCTACCGTGCAGTTCGACATGTAAACTGCCCAGAAACCGAATCTGCTGACAGATCGCAAATCGGCCGATATCGCGTTTTCGGCCCTCAGAAGCGCCGAAATCGCGTTTTCTCGCTGAGCCCAGTGGACGGTGACTCGGTATGAAAACTGCACGGAGGAGCTGTTTTATCGTTTCTACCGTGCAGTTCGACATGTAAACTGCCCAGAAACCGAATCTGCTGACAGATCGCAAATCGGCCGATATCGCGTTTTCGGCCCTCAGAAGCGCCGAAATCGCGTTTTCTCGCTGAGCCCAGTGGACGGTGACTCGGTATGAAAACTGCACGGAGGAGCTGTTTTATCGTTTCTACCGTGCAGTTCGACATGTAAACTGCCCAGAAACCGAATCTGCTGACAGATCGCAAATCGGCCGATATCGCGTTTTCGGCCCTCAGAAGCGCCGAAATCGCGTTTTCTCGCTGAGCCCAGTGGACGGTGACTCGGTATGAAAACTGCACGGAGGAGCTGTTTTATCGTTTCTACCGTGCAGTTCGACATGTAAACTGCCCAGAAACCGAATCTGCTGACAGATCGCAAATCGGCCGATATCGCGTTTTCGGCCCTCAGAAGCGCCGAAATCGCGTTTTCTCGCTGAGCCCAGTGGACGGTGACTCGGTATGAAAACTGCACGGAGGAGCTGTTTTATCGTTTCTACCGTGCAGTTCGACATGTAAACTGCCCAGAAACCGAATCTGCTGACAGATCGCAAATCGGCCGATATCGCGTTTTCGGCCCTCAGAAGCGCCGAAATCGCGTTTTCTCGCTGAGCCCAGTGGACGGTGACTCGGTATGAAAACTGCACGGAGGAGCTGTTTTATCGTTTCTACCGTGCAGTTCGACATGTAAACTGCCCAGAAACCGAATCTGCTGACAGATCGCAAATCGGCCGATATCGCGTTTTCGGCCCTCAGAAGCGCCGAAATCGCGTTTTCTCGCTGAGCCCAGTGGACGGTGACTCGGTATGAAAACTGCACGGAGGAGCTGTTTTATCGTTTCTACCGTGCAGTTCGACATGTAAACTGCCCAGAAACCGAATCTGCTGACAGATCGCAAATCGGCCGATATCGCGTTTTCGGCCCTCAGAAGCGCCGAAATCGCGTTTTCTCGCTGAGCCCAGTGGACGGTGACTCGGTATGAAAACTGCACGGAGGAGCTGTTTTATCGTTTCTACCGTGCAGTTCGACATGTAAACTGCCCAGAAACCGAATCTGCTGACAGATCGCAAATCGGCCGATATCGCGTTTTCGGCCCTCAGAAGCGCCGAAATCGCGTTTTCTCGCTGAGCCCAGTGGACGGTGACTCGGTATGAAAACTGCACGGAGGAGCTGTTTTATCGTTTCTACCGTGCAGTTCGACATGTAAACTGCCCAGAAACCGAATCTGCTGACAGATCGCAAATCGGCCGATATCGCGTTTTCGGCCCTCAGAAGCGCCGAAATCGCGTTTTCTCGCTGAGCCCAGTGGACGGTGACTCGGTATGAAAACTGCACGGAGGAGCTGTTTTATCGTTTCTACCGTGCAGTTCGACATGTAAACTGCCCAGAAACCGAATCTGCTGACAGATCGCAAATCGGCCGATATCGCGTTTTCGGCCCTCAGAAGCGCCGAAATCGCGTTTTCTCGCTGAGCCCAGTGGACGGTGACTCGGTATGAAAACTGCACGGAGGAGCTGTTTTATCGTTTCTACCGTGCAGTTCGACATGTAAACTGCCCAGAAACCGAATCTGCTGACAGATCGCAAATCGGCCGATATCGCGTTTTCGGCCCTCAGAAGCGCCGAAATCGCGTTTTCTCGCTGAGCCCAGTGGACGGTGACTCGGTATGAAAACTGCACGGAGGAGCTGTTTTATCGTTTCTACCGTGCAGTTCGACATGTAAACTGCCCAGAAACCGAATCTGCTGACAGATCGCAAATCGGCCGATATCGCGTTTTCGGCCCTCAGAAGCGCCGAAATCGCGTTTTCTCGCTGAGCCGAGTGGACGGTGACTCGGTATGAAAACTGCACGGAGGAGCTGTTTTATCGTTTCTACCGTGCAGTTCGACATGTAAACTGCCCAGAAACCGAATCTGCTGACAGATCGCAAATCGGCCGATATCGCGTTTTCGGCCCTCAGAAGCGCCGAAATCGCGTTTTCTCGCTGAGCCCAGTGGACGGTGACTCGGTATGAAAACTGCACGGAGGAGCTGTTTTATCGTTTCTACCGTGCAGTTCGACATGTAAACTGCCCAGAAACCGAATCTGCTGACAGATCGCAAATCGGCCGATATCGCGTTTTCGGCCCTCAGAAGCGCCGAAATCGCGTTTTCTCGCTGAGCCCAGTGGACGGTGACTCGGTATGAAAACTGCACGGAGGAGCTGTTTTATCGTTTCTACCGTGCAGTTCGACATGTAAACTGCCCAGAAACCGAATCTGCTGACAGATCGCAAATCGGCCGATATCGCGTTTTCGGCCCTCAGAAGCGCCGAAATCGCGTTTTCTCGCTGAGCCCAGTGGACGGTGACTCGGTATGAAAACTGCACGGAGGAGCTGTTTTATCGTTTCTACCGTGCAGTTCGACATGTAAACTGCCCAGAAACCGAATCTGCTGACAGATCGCAAATCGGCCGATATCGCGTTTTCGGCCCTCAGAAGCGCCGAAATCGCGTTTTCTCGCTGAGCCCAGTGGACGGTGACTCGGTATGAAAACTGCACGGAGGAGCTGTTTTATCGTTTCTACCGTGCAGTTCGACATGTAAACTGCCCAGAAACCGAATCTGCTGACAGATCGCAAATCGGCCGATATCGCGTTTTCGGCCCTCAGAAGCGCCGAAATCGCGTTTTCTCGCTGAGCCCAGTGGACGGTGACTCGGTATGAAAACTGCACGGAGGAGCTGTTTTATCGTTTCTACCGTGCAGTTCGACATGTAAACTGCCCAGAAACCGAATCTGCTGACAGATCGCAAATCGGCCGATATCGCGTTTTCGGCCCTCAGAAGCGCCGAAATCGCGTTTTCTCGCTGAGCCCAGTGGACGGTGACTCGGTATGAAAACTGCACGGAGGAGCTGTTTTATCGTTTCTACCGTGCAGTTCGACATGTAAACTGCCCAGAAACCGAATCTGCTGACAGATCGCAAATCGGCCGATATCGCGTTTTCGGCCCTCAGAAGCGCCGAAATCGCGTTTTCTCGCTGAGCCCAGTGGACGGTGACTCGGTATGAAAACTGCACGGAGGAGCTGTTTTATCGTTTCTACCGTGCAGTTCGACATGTAAACTGCCCAGAAACCGAATCTGCTGACAGATCGCAAATCGGCCGATATCGCGTTTTCGGCCCTCAGAAGCGCCGAAATCGCGTTTTCTCGCTGAGCCCAGTGGACGGTGACTCGGTATGAAAACTGCACGGAGGAGCTGTTTTATCGTTTCTACCGTGCAGTTCGACATGTAAACTGCCCAGAAACCGAATCTGCTGACAGATCGCAAATCGGCCGATATCGCGTTTTCGGCCCTCAGAAGCGCCGAAATCGCGTTTTCTCGCTGAGCCCAGTGGACGGTGACTCGGTATGAAAACTGCACGGAGGAGCTGTTTTATCGTTTCTACCGTGCAGTTCGACATGTAAACTGCCCAGAAACCGAATCTGCTGACAGATCGCAAATCGGCCGATATCGCGTTTTCGGCCCTCAGAAGCGCCGAAATCGCGTTTTCTCGCTGAGCCCAGTGGACGGTGACTCGGTATGAAAACTGCACGGAGGAGCTGTTAGAAATCGCGTTTTCTCGCTGAGCCCAGTGGACGGTGACTCGGTATGAAAACTGCACGGAGGAGCTGTTTTATCGTTTCTACCGTGCAGTTCGACATGTAAACTGCCCAGAAACCGAATCTGCTGACAGATCGCAAATCGGCCGATATCGCGTTTTCGGCCCTCAGAAGCGCCGAAATCGCGTTTTCTCGCTGAGCCCAGTGGACGGTGTCTCGGTATGAAAACTGCACGGAGGAGCTGTTTTATCGTTTCTACCGTGCAGTTCGACATGTAAACTGCCCAGAAACCGAATCTGCTGACAGATCGAAAATCGGCCGATGTCGCGTTTTCGGCCCTCAGAAGTGCCGAAATCGCGTTTTCTCGCTGAGCCGAGTGGACGGTGACTCGGTATGAAAACTGCACGGAGGAGCTGTTTTATCGTTTCTACCGTGCAGTTCGATATGTAAACTGCCCAGAAACCGAATCTGCTGACAGATCGCAAATCGGCTGATATCGCGTTTTCGTGACTCGGTATGAAAACTGCACGGAGGAGCTGTTTTATCGTTTCTACCGTGCAGTTCGACATGTAAACTGCCCAGAAACCGAATCTGCTGACAGATCGCAAATCGGCCGATATCGCGTTTTCGGCCCTCAGAAGCGCCGAAATCGCGTTTTCTCGCTGAGCCCAGTGGACGGTGACTCGGTATGAAAACTGCACGGAGGAGCTGTTTTATCGTTTCTACCGTGCAGTTCGACATGTAAACTGCCCAGAAACCGAATCTGCTGACAGATCGCAAATCGGCCGATATCGCGTTTTCGGCCCTCAGAAGCGCCGAAATCGCGTTTTCTCGATGACTCGGTATCGCGTTTTCCGTGCAGTTCGACATGTAAACTGCCCAGAAACCGAATCTGCTGACAGATCGCAAATCGGCCGATATCGCGTTTTCGGCCCTCAGAAGCGCCGAAATCGCGTTTTCTCGCTGAGCCCAGTGGACGGTGACTCGGTATGAAAACTGCACGGAGGAGCTGTTTTATCGTTTCTACCGTGCAGTTCGACATGTAAACTGCCCAGAAACCGAATCTGCTGACAGATCGCAAATCGGCCGATATCGCGTTTTCGGCCCTCAGAAGCGCCGAAATCGCGTTTTCTCGCTGAGCCCAGTGGACGGTGACTCGGTATGAAAACTGCACGGAGGAGCTGTTTTATCGTTTCTACCGTGCAGTTCGACATGTAAACTGCCCAGAAACCGAATCTGCTGACAGATCGCAAATCGGCCGATATCGCGTTTTCGGCCCTCAGAAGCGCCGAAATCGCGTTTTCTCGCTGAGCCCAGTGGACGGTGACTCGGTATGAAAACTGCACGGAGGAGCTGTTTTATCGTTTCTACCGTGCAGTTCGACATGTAAACTGCCCAGAAACCGAATCTGCTGACAGATCGCAAATCGGCCGATATCGCGTTTTCGGCCCTCAGAAGCGCCGAAATCGCGTTTTCTCGCTGAGCCCAGTGGACGGTGACTCGGTATGAAAACTGCACGGAGGAGCTGTTTTATCGTTTCTACCGTGCAGTTCGACATGTAAACTGCCCAGAAACCGAATCTGCTGACAGATCGCAAATCGGCCGATATCGCGTTTTCGGCCCTCAGAAGCGCCGAAATCGCGTTTTCTCGCTGAGCCCAGTGGACGGTGACTCGGTATGAAAACTGCACGGAGGAGCTGTTTTATCGTTTCTACCGTGCAGTTCGACATGTAAACTGCCCAGAAACCGAATCTGCTGACAGATCGCAAATCGGCCGATATCGCGTTTTCGGCCCTCAGAAGCGCCGAAATCGCGTTTTCTCGCTGAGCCCAGTGGACGGTGACTCGGTATGAAAACTGCACGGAGGAGCTGTTTTATCGTTTCTACCGTGCAGTTCGACATGTAAACTGCCCAGAAACCGAATCTGCTGACAGATCGCAAATCGGCCGATATCGCGTTTTCGGCCCTCAGAAGCGCCGAAATCGCGTGTTGACAGATCGCATGAAAACGCACGATATCGCGTTTTCGGCCGAATCTCAGATCGAAAATCGCCGAAATCGCGTTTTCTCGCTGAGCCCAGTGGACGGTGACTCGGTATGAAAACTGCACGGAGGAGCTGTTTTATCGTTTCTACCGTGCAGTTCGACATGTAAACTGCCCAGAAACCGAATCTGCTGACAGATCGCAAATCGGCCGATATCGCGTTTTCGGCCCTCAGAAGCGCCGAAATCGCGTTTTCTCGCTGAGCCCAGTGGACGGTGACTCGGTATGAAAACTGCACGGAGGAGCTGTTTTATCGTTTCTACCGTGCAGTTCGACATGTAAACTGCCCAGAAACCGAATCTGCTGACAGATCGCAAATCGGCCGATATCGCGTTTTCGGCCCTCAGAAGCGCCGAAATCGCGTTTTCTCGCTGAGCCCAGTGGACGGTGACTCGGTATGAAAACTGCACGGAGGAGCTGTTTTATCGTTTCTACCGTGCAGTTCGACATGTAAACTGCCCAGAAACCGAATCTGCTGACAGATCGCAAATCGGCCGATATCGCGTTTTCGGCCCTCAGAAGCGCCGAAATCGCGTTTTCTCGCTGAGCCCAGTGGACGGTGACTCGGTATGAAAACTGCACGGAGGAGCTGTTTTATCGTTTCTACCGTGCAGTTCGACATGTAAACTGCCCAGAAACCGAATCTGCTGACAGATCGCAAATCGGCCGATATCGCGTTTTCGGCCCTCAGAAGCGCCGAAATCGCGTTTTCTCGCTGAGCCCAGTGGACGGTGACTCGGTATGAAAACTGCACGGAGGAGCTGTTTTATCGTTTCTACCGTGCAGTTCGACATGTAAACTGCCCAGAAACCGAATCTGCTGACAGATCGCAAATCGGCCGATATCGCGTTTTCGGCCCTCAGAAGCCGAAATCGCGTTTTCTCGCTGAGCCCAGTGGACGGTGACTCGGTATGAAAACTGCACGGAGGAGCTGTTTTATCGTTTCTACCGTGCAGTTCGACATGTAAACTGCCCAGAAACCGAATCTGCTGACAGATCGCAAATCGGCCGATATCGCGTTTTCGGCCCTCAGAAGCGCCGAAATCGCGTTTTCTCGCTGAGCCCAGTGGACGGTGACTCGGTATGAAAACTGCACGGAGGAGCTGTTTTATCGTTTCTACCGTGCAGTTCGACATGTAAACTGCCCAGAAACCGAATCTGCTGACAGATCGCAAATCGGCCGATATCGCGTTTTCGGCCCTCAGAGGAGCGCCGAAATCGCGTTTTCTCGCTGAGCGTTTTCGGCCCTCAGAAGCGCCGAAATCGCGTTTTCTCGCTGAGCCAGTGGACGGTGACGCGGTATGAAAACTGCACGGAGGAGCTGTTTTATCGTTTCTACCGTGCAGTTCGACATGTAAACTGCCCAGAAACCGAATCTGCTGACAGATCGCAAATCGGCCGATATCGCGTTTTCGGCCCTCAGAAGCGCCGAAATCGCGTTTTCTCGCTGAGCCCAGTGGACGGTGACTCGGTATGAAAACTGCACGGAGGAGCTGTTTTATCGTTTCTACCGTGCAGTTCGACATGTAAACTGCCCAGAAACCGAATCTGCTGACAGATCGCAAATCGGCCGATATCGCGTTTTCGGCCCTCAGAAGCGCCGAAATCGCGTTTTCTCGCTGAGCCCAGTGGACGGTGACTCGGTATGAAAACTGCACGGAGGAGCTGTTTTATCGTTTCTACCGTGCAGTTCGACATGTAAACTGCCCAGAAACCGAATCTGCTGACAGATCGCAAATCGGCCGATATCGCGTTTTCGGCCCTCAGAAGCGCCGAAATCGCGTTTTCTCGCTGAGCCCAGTGGACGGTGACTCGGTATGAAAACTGCACGGAGGAGCTGTTTTATCGTTTCTACCGTGCAGTTCGACATGTAAACTGCCCAGAAACCGAATCTGCCCAGATCGCAAATCGGCCGATATCGCGTTTTCGGCCCTCAGAAGCGCCGAAATCGCGTTTTCTCGCTGAGCCCAGTGGACGGTGACTCGGTATGAAAACTGCACGGAGGAGCTGTTTTATCGTTTCTACCGTGCAGTTCGACATGTAAACTGCCCAGAAACCGAATCTGCTGACAGATCGCAAATCGGCCGATATCGCGTTTTCGGCCCTCAGAAGCGCCGAAATCGCGTTTTCTCGCTGAGCCCAGTGGACGGTGACTCGGTATGAAAACTGCACGGAGGAGCTGTTTTATCGTTTCTACCGTGCAGTTCGACATGTAAACTGCCCAGAAACCGAATCTGCTGACAGATCGCAAATCGGCCGATATCGCGTTTTCGGCCCTCAGAAGCGCCGAAATCGCGTTTTCTCGCTGAGCCCAGTGGACGGTGACTCGGTATGAAAACTGCACGGAGGAGCTGTTTTATCGTTTCTACCGTGCAGTTCGACATGTAAACTGCCCAGAAACCGAATCTGCTGACAGATCGCAAATCGGCCGATATCGCGTTTTCGGCCCTCAGAAGCGCCGAAATCGCGTTTTCTCGCTGAGCCCAGTGGACGGTGACTCGGTATGAAAACTGCACGGAGGAGCTGTTTTATCGTTTCTACCGTGCAGTTCGACATGTAAACTGCCCAGAAACCGAATCTGCTGACAGATCGCAAATCGGCCGATATCGCGTTTTCGGCCCTCAGAAGCGCCGAAATCGCGTTTTCTCGCTGAGCCCAGTGGACGGTGACTCGGTATGAAAACTGCACGGAGGAGCTGTTTTATCGTTTCTACCGTGCAGTTCGACATGTAAACTGCCCAGAAACCGAATCTGCTGACAGATCGCAAATCGGCCGATATCGCGTTTTCGGCCCTCAGAAGCGCCGAAATCGCGTTTTCTCGCTGAGCCCAGTGGACGGTGACTCGGTATGAAAACTGCACGGAGGAGCTGTTTTATCGTTTCTACCGTGCAGTTCGACATGTAAACTGCCCAGAAACCGAATCTGCTGACAGATCGCAAATCGGCCGATATCGCGTTTTCGGCCCTCAGAAGCGCCGAAATCGCGTTTTCTCGCTGAGCCCAGTGGACGGTGACTCGGTATGAAAACTGCACGGAGGAGCTGTTTTATCGTTTCTACCGTGCAGTTCGACATGTAAACTGCCCAGAAACCGAATCTGCTGACAGATCGCAAATCGGCCGATATCGCGTTTTCGGCCCTCAGAAGCGCCGAAATCGCGTTTTCTCGCTGAGCCCAGTGGACGGTGACTCGGTATGAAAACTGCACGGAGGAGCTGTTTTATCGTTTCTACCGTGCAGTTCGACATGTAAACTGCCCAGAAACCGAATCTGCTGACAGATCGCAAATCGGCCGATATCGCGTTTTCGGCCCTCAGAAGCGCCGAAATCGCGTTTTCTCGCTGAGCCCAGTGGACGGTGACTCGGTATGAATGAAACTGCACGGAGGAGCTGTTTTATCGTTTCTACCGTGCAGTTCGACATGTAAACTGCCCAGAAACCGAATCTGCTGACAGATCGCAAATCGGCCGATATCGCGTTTTCGGCCCTCAGAAGCGCCGAAATCGCGTTTTCTCGCTGAGCCCAGTGGACGGTGACTCGGTATGAAAACTGCACGGAGGAGCTGTTTTATCGTTTCTACCGTGCAGTTCGACATGTAAACTGCCCAGAAACCGAATCTGCTGACAGATCGCAAATCGGCCGATATCGCGTTTTCGGCCCTCAGAAGCGCCGAAATCGCGTTTTCTCGCTGAGCCCAGTGGACGGTGACTCGGTATGAAAACTGCACGGAGGAGCTGTTTTATCGTTTCTACCGTGCAGTTCGACATGTAAACTGCCCAGAAACCGAATCTGCTGACAGATCGCAAATCGGCCGATATCGCGTTTTCGGCCCTCAGAAGCGCCGAAATCGCGTTTTCTCGCTGAGCCCAGTGGACGGTGACTCGGTATGAAAACTGCACGGAGGAGCTGTTTTATCGTTTCTACCGTGCAGTTCGACATGTAAACTGCCCAGAAACCGAATCTGCTGACAGATCGCAAATCGGCCGATATCGCGTTTTCGGCCCTCAGAAGCGCCGAAATCGCGTTTTCTCGCTGAGCCCAGTGGACGGTGACTCGGTATGAAAACTGCACGGAGGAGCTGTTTTATCGTTTCTACCGTGCAGTTCGACATGTAAACTGCCCAGAAACCGAATCTGCTGACAGATCGCAAATCGGCCGATATCGCGTTTTCGGCCCTCAGAAGCGCCGAAATCGCGTTTTCTCGCTGAGCCCAGTGGACGGTGACTCGGTATGAAAACTGCACGGAGGAGCTGTTTTATCGTTTCTACCGTGCAGTTCGACATGTAAACTGCCCAGAAACCGAATCTGCTGACAGATCGCAAATCGGCCGATATCGCGTTTTCGGCCCTCAGAAGCGCCGAAATCGCGTTTTCTCGCTGAGCCCAGTGGACGGTGACTCGGTATGAAAACTGCACGGAGGAGCTGTTTTATCGTTTCTACCGTGCAGTTCGACATGTAAACTGCCCAGAAACCGAATCTGCTGACAGATCGCAAATCGGCCGATATCGCGTTTTCGGCCCTCAGAAGCGCCGAAATCGCGTTTTCTCGCTGAGCCCAGTGGACGGTGACTCGGTATGAAAACTGCACGGAGGAGCTGTTTTATCGTTTCTACCGTGCAGTTCGACATGTAAACTGCCCAGAAACCGAATCTGCTGACAGATCGAAAATCGGCCGATATCGCGTTTTCGGCCCTCAGAAGCGCCGAAATCGCGTTTTCTCGCTGAGCCCAGTGGACGGTGACTCGGTATGAAAACTGCACGGAGGAGCTGTTTTATCGTTTCTACCGTGCAGTTCGACATGTAAACTGCCCAGAAACCGAATCTGCTGACAGATCGCAAATCGGCCGATATCGCGTTTTCGGCCCTCAGAAGCGCCGAAATCGCGTTTTCTCGCTGAGCCCAGTGGACGGTGACTCGGTATGAAAACTGCACGGAGGAGCTGTTTTATCGTTTCTACCGTGCAGTTCGACATGTAAACTGCCCAGAAACCGAATCTGCTGACAGATCGCAAATCGGCCGATATCGCGTTTTCGGCCCTCAGAAGCGCCGAAATCGCGTTTTCTCGCTGAGCCCAGTGGACGGTGACTCGGTATGAAAACTGCACGGAGGAGCTGTTTTATCGTTTCTACCGTGCAGTTCGACATGTAAACTGCCCAGAAACCGAATCTGCTGACAGATCGCAAATCGGCCGATATCGCGTTTTCGGCCCTCAGAAGCGCCGAAATCGCGTTTTCTCGCTGAGCCCAGTGGACGGTGACTCGGTATGAAAACTGCACGGAGGAGCTGTTTTATCGTTTCTACCGTGCAGTTCGACATGTAAACTGCCCAGAAACCGAATCTGCTGACAGATCGCAAATCGGCCGATATCGCGTTTTCGGCCCTCAGAAGCGCCGAAATCGCGTTTTCTCGCTGAGCCCAGTGGACGGTGACTCGGTATGAAAACTGCACGGAGGAGCTGTTTTATCGTTTCTACCGTGCAGTTCGACATGTAAACTGCCCAGAAACCGAATCTGCTGACAGATCGCAAATCGGCCGATATCGCGTTTTCGGCCCTCAGAAGCGCCGAAATCGCGTTTTCTCGCTGAGCCCAGTGGACGGTGACTCGGTATGAAAACTGCACGGAGGAGCTGTTTTATCGTTTCTACCGTGCAGTTCGACATGTAAACTGCCCAGAAACCGAATCTGCTGACAGATCGAAAATCGGCCGATATCGCGTTTTCGGCCCTCAGAAGCGCCGAAATCGCGTTTTCTCGCTGAGCCCAGTGGACGGTGACTCGGTATGAAAACTGCACGGAGGAGCTGTTTTATCGTTTCTACCGTGCAGTTCGACATGTAAACTGCCCAGAAACCGAATCTGCTGACAGATCGCAAATCGGCCGATATCGCGTTTTCGGCCCTCAGAAGCGCCGAAATCGCGTTTTCTCGCTGAGCCCAGTGGACGGTGACTCGGTATGAAAACTGCACGGAGGAGCTGTTTTATCGTTTCTACCGTGCAGTTCGACATGTAAACTGCCCAGAAACCGAATCTGCTGACAGATCGCAAATCGGCCGATATCGCGTTTTCGGCCCTCAGAAGCGCCGAAATCGCGTTTTCTCGCTGAGCCCAGTGGACGGTGACTCGGTATGAAAACTGCACGGAGGAGCTGTTTTATCGTTTCTACCGTGCAGTTCGACATGTAAACTGCCCAGAAACCGAATCTGCTGACAGATCGCAAATCGGCCGATATCGCGTTTTCGGCCCTCAGAAGCGCCGAAATCGCGTTTTCTCGCTGAGCCCAGTGGACGGTGACTCGGTATGAAAACTGCACGGAGGAGCTGTTTTATCGTTTCTACCGTGCAGTTCGACATGTAAACTGCCCAGAAACCGAATCTGCTGACAGATCGCAAATCGGCCGATATCGCGTTTTCGGCCCTCAGAAGCGCCGAAATCGCGTTTTCTCGCTGAGCCCAGTGGACGGTGACTCGGTATGAAAACTGCACGGAGGAGCTGTTTTATCGTTTCTACCGTGCAGTTCGACATGTAAACTGCCCAGAAACCGAATCTGCTGACAGATCGCAAATCGGCCGATATCGCGTTTTCGGCCCTCAGAAGCGCCGAAATCGCGTTTTCTCGCTGAGCCCAGTGGACGGTGACTCGGTATGAAAACTGCACGGAGGAGCTGTTTTATCGTTTCTACCGTGCAGTTCGACATGTAAACTGCCCAGAAACCGAATCTGCTGACAGATCGCAAATCGGCCGATATCGCGTTTTCGGCCCTCAGAAGCGCCGAAATCGCGTTTTCTCGCTGAGCCCAGTGGACGGTGACTCGGTATGAAAACTGCACGGAGGAGCTGTTTTATCGTTTCTACCGTGCAGTTCGACATGTAAACTGCCCAGAAACCGAATCTGCTGACAGATCGCAAATCGGCCGATATCGCGTTTTCGGCCCTCAGAAGCGCCGAAATCGCGTTTTCTCGCTGAGCCCAGTGGACGGTGACTCGGTATGAAAACTGCACGGAGGAGCTGTTTTATCGTTTCTACCGTGCAGTTCGACATGTAAACTGCCCAGAAACCGAATCTGCTGACAGATCGCAAATCGGCCGATATCGCGTTTTCGGCCCTCAGAAGCGCCGAAATCGCGTTTTCTCGCTGAGCCCAGTGGACGGTGACTCGGTATGAAAACTGCACGGAGGAGCTGTTTTATCGTTTCTACCGTGCAGTTCGACATGTAAACTGCCCAGAAACCGAATCTGCTGACAGATCGCAAATCGGCCGATATCGCGTTTTCGGCCCTCAGAAGCGCCGAAATCGCGTTTTCTCGCTGAGCCCAGTGGACGGTGACTCGGTATGAAAACTGCACGGAGGAGCTGTTTTATCGTTTCTACCGTGCAGTTCGACATGTAAACTGCCCAGAAACCGAATCTGCTGACAGATCGCAAATCGGCCGATATCGCGTTTTCGGCCCTCAGAAGCGCCGAAATCGCGTTTTCTCGCTGAGCCCAGTGGACGGTGACTCGGTATGAAAACTGCACGGAGGAGCTGTTTTATCGTTTCTACCGTGCAGTTCGACATGTAAACTGCCCAGAAACCGAATCTGCTGACAGATCGCAAATCGGCCGATATCGCGTTTTCGGCCCTCAGAAGCGCCGAAATCGCGTTTTCTCGCTGAGCCCAGTGGACGGTGACTCGGTATGAAAACTGCACGGAGGAGCTGTTTTATCGTTTCTACCGTGCAGTTCGACATGTAAACTGCCCAGAAACCGAATCTGCTGACAGATCGCAAATCGGCCGATATCGCGTTTTCGGCCCTCAGAAGCGCCGAAATCGCGTTTTCTCGCTGAGCCCAGTGGACGGTGACTCGGTATGAAAACTGCACGGAGGAGCTGTTTTATCGTTTCTACCGTGCAGTTCGACATGTAAACTGCCCAGAAACCGAATCTGCTGACAGATCGCAAATCGGCCGATATCGCGTTTTCGGCCCTCAGAAGCGCCGAAATCGCGTTTTCTCGCTGAGCCCAGTGGACGGTGACTCGGTATGAAAACTGCACGGAGGAGCTGTTTTATCGTTTCTACCGTGCAGTTCGACATGTAAACTGCCCAGAAACCGAATCTGCTGACAGATCGCAAATCGGCCGATATCGCGTTTTCGGCCCTCAGAAGCGCCGAAATCGCGTTTTCTCGCTGAGCCCAGTGGACGGTGACTCGGTATGAAAACTGCACGGAGGAGCTGTTTTATCGTTTCTACCGTGCAGTTCGACATGTAAACTGCCCAGAAACCGAATCTGCTGACAGATCGCAAATCGGCCGATATCGCGTTTTCGGCCCTCAGAAGCGCCGAAATCGCGTTTTCTCGCTGAGCCCAGTGGACGGTGACTCGGTATGAAAACTGCACGGAGGAGCTGTTTTATCGTTTCTACCGTGCAGTTCGACATGTAAACTGCCCAGAAAACCGAATCTGCTGACAGATCGCAAATCGGCCGATATCGCGTTTTCGGCCCTCAGAAGCGCCGAAATCGCGTTTTCTCGCTGAGCCCAGTGGACGGTGACTCGGTATGAAAACTGCACGGAGGAGCTGTTTTATCGTTTCTACCGTGCAGTTCGACATGTAAACTGCCCAGAAACCGAATCTGCTGACAGATCGAAAATCGGCCGATATCGCGTTTTCGGCCCTCAGAAGCGCCGAAATCGCGTTTTCTCGCTGAGCCCAGTGGACGGTGACTCGGTATGAAAACTGCACGGAGGAGCTGTTTTATCGTTTCTACCGTGCAGTTCGACATGTAAACTGCCCAGAAACCGAATCTGCTGACAGATCGCAAATCTCGGTATGAAAACTGCACGGAGGAGCTGTTTTATCGTTTCTACCGTGCAGTTCGACATGTATCGATCGCAAATCGTTTTTCGGCCCTCAGAAGCGCCGAAATCGCGTTTTCTCGCTGAGCCCAGTGGACGGTGACTCGGTATGAAAACTGCACGGAGGAGCTGTTTTATCGTTTCTACCGTGCAGTTCGACATGTAAACTGCCCAGAAACCGAATCTGCTGACAGATCGCAAATCGGCCGATATCGCGTTTTCGGCCCTCAGAAGCGCCGAAATCGCGTTTTCTCGCTGAGCCCAGTGGACGGTGACTCGGTATGAAAACTGCACGGAGGAGCTGTTTTATCGTTTCTACCGTGCAGTTCGACATGTAAACTGCCCAGAAACCGAATCTGCTGACAGATCGCAAATCGGCCGATATCGCGTTTTCGGCCCTCAGAAGCGCCGAAATCGCGTTTTCTCGCTGAGCCCAGTGGACGGTGACTCGGTATGAAAACTGCACGGAGGAGCTGTTTTATCGTTTCTACCGTGCAGTTCGACATGTAAACTGCCCAGAAACCGAATCTGCTGACAGATCGCAAATCGGCCGATATCGCGTTTTCGGCCCTCAGAAGCGCCGAAATCGCGTTTTCTCGCTGAGCCCAGTGGACGGTGACTCGGTATGAAAACTGCACGGAGGAGCTGTTTTATCGTTTCTACCGTGCAGTTCGACATGTAAACTGCCCAGAAACCGAATCTGCTGACAGATCGCAAATCGGCCGATATCGCGTTTTCGGCCCTCAGAAGCGCCGAAATCGCGTTTTCTCGCTGAGCCCAGTGGACGGTGACTCGGTATGAAAACTGCACGGAGGAGCTGTTTTATCGTTTCTACCGTGCAGTTCGACATGTAAACTGCCCAGAAACCGAATCTGCTGACAGATCGCAAATCGGCCGATATCGCGTTTTCGGCCCTCAGAAGCGCCGAAATCGCGTTTTCTCGCTGAGCCCAGTGGACGGTGACTCGGTATGAAAACTGCACGGAGGAGCTGTTTTATCGTTTCTACCGTGCAGTTCGACATGTAAACTGCCCAGAAACCGAATCTGCTGACAGATCGCAAATCGGCCGATATCGCGTTTTCGGCCCTCAGAAGCGCCGAAATCGCGTTTTCTCGCTGAGCCCAGTGGACGGTGACTCGGTATGAAAACTGCACGGAGGAGCTGTTTTATCGTTTCTACCGTGCAGTTCGACATGTAAACTGCCCAGAAACCGAATCTGCTGACAGATCGCAAATCGGCCGATATCGCGTTTTCGGCCCTCAGAAGCGCCGAAATCGCGTTTTCTCGCTGAGCCCAGTGGACGGTGACTCGGTATGAAAACTGCACGGAGGAGCTGTTTTATCGTTTCTACCGTGCAGTTCGACATGTAAACTGCCCAGAAACCGAATCTGCTGACAGATCGCAAATCGGCCGATATCGCGTTTTCGGCCCTCAGAAGCGCCGAAATCGCGTTTTCTCGCTGAGCCCAGTGGACGGTGACTCGGTATGAAAACTGCACGGAGGAGCTGTTTTATCGTTTCTACCGTGCAGTTCGACATGTAAACTGCCCAGAAACCGAATCTGCTGACAGATCGCAAATCGGCCGATATCGCGTTTTCGGCCCTCAGAAGCGCCGAAATCGCGTTTTCTCGCTGAGCCCAGTGGACGGTGACTCGGTATGAAAACTGCACGGAGGAGCTGTTTTATCGTTTCTACCGTGCAGTTCGACATGTAAACTGCCCAGAAACCGAATCTGCTGACAGATCGCAAATCGGCCGATATCGCGTTTTCGGCCCTCAGAAGCGCCGAAATCGCGTTTTCTCGCTGAGCCCAGTGGACGGTGACTCGGTATGAAAACTGCACGGAGGAGCTGTTTTATCGTTTCTACCGTGCAGTTCGACATGTAAACTGCCCAGAAACCGAATCTGCTGACAGATCGCAAATCGGCCGATATCGCGTTTTCGGCCCTCAGAAGCGCCGAAATCGCGTTTTCTCGCTGAGCCCAGTGGACGGTGACTCGGTATGAAAACTGCACGGAGGAGCTGTTTTATCGTTTCTACCGTGCAGTTCGACATGTAAACTGCCCAGAAACCGAATCTGCTGACAGATCGCAAATCGGCCGATATCGCGTTTTCGGCCCTCAGAAGCGCCGAAATCGCGTTTTCTCGCTGAGCCCAGTGGACGGTGACTCGGTATGAAAACTGCACGGAGGAGCTGTTTTATCGTTTCTACCGTGCAGTTCGACATGTAAACTGCCCAGAAACCGAATCTGCTGACAGATCGCAAATCGGCCGATATCGCGTTTTCGGCCCTCAGAAGCGCCGAAATCGCGTTTTCTCGCTGAGCCCAGTGGACGGTGACTCGGTATGAAAACTGCACGGAGGAGCTGTTTTATCGTTTCTACCGTGCAGTTCGACATGTAAACTGCCCAGAAACCGAATCTGCTGACAGATCGCAAATCGGCCGATATCGCGTTTTCGGCCCTCAGAAGCGCCGAAATCGCGTTTTCTCGCTGAGCCCAGTGGACGGTGACTCGGTATGAAAACTGCACGGAGGAGCTGTTTTATCGTTTCTACCGTGCAGTTCGACATGTAAACTGCCCAGAAACCGACTCTGCTGACAGATCGCAAATCGGCCGATATCGCGTTTTCGGCCCTCAGAAGCGCCGAAATCGCGTTTTCTCGCTGAGCCCAGTGGACGGTGACTCGGTATGAAAACTGCACGGAGGAGCTGTTTTATCGTTTCTACCGTGCAGTTCGACATGTAAACTGCCCAGAAACCGAATCTGCTGACAGATCGCAAATCGGCCGATATCGCGTTTTCGGCCCTCAGAAGCGCCGAAATCGCGTTTTCTCGCTGAGCCCAGTGGACGGTGACTCGGTATGAAAACTGCACGGAGGAGCTGTTTTATCGTTTCTACCGTGCAGTTCGACATGTAAACTGCCCAGAAACCGAATCTGCTGACAGATCGCAAATCGGCCGATATCGCGTTTTCGGCCCTCAGAAGCGCCGAAATCGCGTTTTCTCGCTGAGCCCAGTGGACGGTGACTCGGTATGAAAACTGCACGGAGGAGCTGTTTTATCGTTTCTACCGTGCAGTTCGACATGTAAACTGCCCAGAAACCGAATCTGCTGACAGATCGCAAATCGGCCGATATCGCGTTTTCGGCCCTCAGAAGCGCCGAAATCGCGTTTTCTCGCTGAGCCCAGTGGACGGTGACTCGGTATGAAAACTGCACGGAGGAGCTGTTTTATCGTTTCTACCGTGCAGTTCGACATGTAAACTGCCCAGAAACCGAATCTGCTGACAGATCGCAAATCGGCCGATATCGCGTTTTCGGCCCTCAGAAGCGCCGAAATCGCGTTTTCTCGCTGAGCCCAGTGGACGGTGACTCGGTATGAAAACTGCACGGAGGAGCTGTTTTATCGTTTCTACCGTGCAGTTCGACATGTAAACTGCCCAGAAACCGAATCTGCTGACAGATCGCAAATCGGCCGATATCGCGTTTTCGGCCCTCAGAAGCGCCGAAATCGCGTTTTCTCGCTGAGCCCAGTGGACGGTGACTCGGTATGAAAACTGCACGGAGGAGCTGTTTTATCGTTTCTACCGTGCAGTTCGACATGTAAACTGCCCAGAAACCGAATCTGCTGACAGATCGCAAATCGGCCGATATCGCGTTTTCGGCCCTCAGAAGCGCCGAAATCGCGTTTTCTCGCTGAGCCCAGTGGACGGTGACTCGGTATGAAAACTGCACGGAGGAGCTGTTTTATCGTTTCTACCGTGCAGTTCGACATGTAAACTGCCCAGAAACCGAATCTGCTGACAGATCGCAAATCGGCCGATATCGCGTTTTCGGCCCTCAGAAGCGCCGAAATCGCGTTTTCTCGCTGAGCCCAGTGGACGGTGACTCGGTATGAAAACTGCACGGAGGAGCTGTTTTATCGTTTCTACCGTGCAGTTCGACATGTAAACTGCCCAGAAACCGAATCTGCTGACAGATCGAAAATCGGCCGATATCGCGTTTTCGGCCCTCAGAAGCGCCGAAATCGCGTTTTCTCGCTGAGCCCAGTGGACGGTGACTCGGTATGAAAACTGCACGGAGGAGCTGTTTTATCGTTTCTACCGTGCAGTTCGACATGTAAACTGCCCAGAAACCGAATCTGCTGACAGATCGCAAATCGGCCGATATCGCGTTTTCGGCCCTCAGAAGCGCCGAAATCGCGTTTTCTCGCTGAGCCCAGTGGACGGTGACTCGGTATGAAAACTGCACGGAGGAGCTGTTTTATCGTTTCTACCGTGCAGTTCGACATGTAAACTGCCCAGAAACCGAATCTGCTGACAGATCGCAAATCGGCCGATATCGCGTTTTCGGCCCTCAGAAGCGCCGAAATCGCGTTTTCTCGCTGAGCCCAGTGGACGGTGACTCGGTATGAAAACTGCACGGAGGAGCTGTTTTATCGTTTCTACCGTGCAGTTCGACATGTAAACTGCCCAGAAACAGAATCTGCTGACAGATCGCAAAATCGGCCGATATCGCGTTTTCGGCCCTCAGAAGCGCCGAAATCGCGTTTTCTCGCTGAGCCCAGTGGACGGTGACTCGGTATGAAAACTGCACGGAGGAGCTGTTTTATCGTTTCTACCGTGCAGTTCGACATGTAAACTGCCCAGAAACCGAATCTGCTGACAGATCGCAAATCGGCCGATATCGCGTTTTCGGCCCTCAGAAGCGCCGAAATCGCGTTTTCTCGCTGAGCCCAGTGGACGGTGACTCGGTATGAAAACTGCACGGAGGAGCTGTTTTATCGTTTCTACCGTGCAGTTCGACATGTAAACTGCCCAGAAACCGAATCTGCTGACAGATCGCAAATCGGCCGATATCGCGTTTTCGGCCCTCAGAAGCGCCGAAATCGCGTTTTCTCGCTGAGCCCAGTGGACGGTGACTCGGTATGAAAACTGCACGGAGGAGCTGTTTTATCGTTTCTACCGTGCAGTTCGACATGTAAACTGCCCAGAAACCGAATCTGCTGACAGATCGCAAATCGGCCGATATCGCGTTTTCGGCCCTCAGAAGCGCCGAAATCGCGTTTTCTCGCTGAGCCCAGTGGACGGTGACTCGGTATGAAAACTGCACGGAGGAGCTGTTTTATCGTTTCTACCGTGCAGTTCGACATGTAAACTGCCCAGAAACCGAATCTGCTGACAGATCGCAAATCGGCCGATATCGCGTTTTCGGCCCTCAGAAGCGCCGAAATCGCGTTTTCTCGCTGAGCCCAGTGGACGGTGACTCGGTATGAAAACTGCACGGAGGAGCTGTTTTATCGTTTCTACCGTGCAGTTCGACATGTAAACTGCCCAGAAACCGAATCTGCTGACAGATCGCAAATCGGCCGATATCGCGTTTTCGGCCCTCAGAAGCGCCGAAATCGCGTTTTCTCGCTGAGCCCAGTGGACGGTGACTCGGTATGAAAACTGCACGGAGGAGCTGTTTTATCGTTTCTACCGTGCAGTTCGACATGTAAACTGCCCAGAAACCGAATCTGCTGACAGATCGCAAATCGGCCGATATCGCGTTTTCGGCCCTCAGAAGCGCCGAAATCGCGTTTTCTCGCTGAGCCCAGTGGACGGTGACTCGGTATGAAAACTGCACGGAGGAGCTGTTTTATCGTTTCTACCGTGCAGTTCGACATGTAAACTGCCCAGAAACCGAATCTGCTGACAGATCGCAAATCGGCCGATATCGCGTTTTCGGCCCTCAGAAGCGCCGAAATCGCGTTTTCTCGCTGAGCCCAGTGGACGGTGACTCGGTATGAAAACTGCACGGAGGAGCTGTTTTATCGTTTCTACCGTGCAGTTCGACATGTAAACTGCCCAGAAACCGAATCTGCTGACAGATCGCAAATCGGCCGATATCGCGTTTTCGGCCCTCAGAAGCGCCGAAATCGCGTTTTCTCGCTGAGCCCAGTGGACGGTGACTCGGTATGAAAACTGCACGGAGGAGCTGTTTTATCGTTTCTACCGTGCAGTTCGACATGTAAACTGCCCAGAAACCGAATCTGCTGACAGATCGCAAATCGGCCGATATCGCGTTTTCGGCCCTCAGAAGCGCCGAAATCGCGTTTTCTCGCTGAGCCCAGTGGACGGTGACTCGGTATGAAAACTGCACGGAGGAGCTGTTTTATCGTTTCTACCGTGCAGTTCGACATGTAAACTGCCCAGAAACCGAATCTGCTGACAGATCGCAAATCGGCCGATATCGCGTTTTCGGCCCTCAGAAGCGCCGAAATCGCGTTTTCTCGCTGAGCCCAGTGGACGGTGACTCGGTATGAAAACTGCACGGAGGAGCTGTTTTATCGTTTCTACCGTGCAGTTCGACATGTAAACTGCCCAGAAACCGAATCTGCTGACAGATCGCAAATCGGCCGATATCGCGTTTTCGGCCCTCAGAAGCGCCGAAATCGCGTTTTCTCGCTGAGCCCAGTGGACGGTGACTCGGTATGAAAACTGCACGGAGGAGCTGTTTTATCGTTTCTACCGTGCAGTTCGACATGTAAACTGCCCAGAAACCGAATCTGCTGACAGATCGCAAATCGGCCGATATCGCGTTTTCGGCCCTCAGAAGCGCCGAAATCGCGTTTTCTCGCTGAGCCCAGTGGACGGTGACTCGGTATGAAAACTGCACGGAGGAGCTGTTTTATCGTTTCTACCGTGCAGTTCGACATGTAAACTGCCCAGAAACCGAATCTGCTGACAGATCGCAAATCGGCCGATATCGCGTTTTCGGCCCTCAGAAGCGCCGAAATCGCGTTTTCTCGCTGAGCCCAGTGGACGGTGACTCGGTATGAAAACTGCACGGAGGAGCTGTTTTATCGTTTCTACCGTGCAGTTCGACATGTAAACTGCCCAGAAACCGAATCTGCTGACAGATCGCAAATCGGCCGATATCGCGTTTTCGGCCCTCAGAAGCGCCGAAATCGCGTTTTCTCGCTGAGCCCAGTGGACGGTGACTCGGTATGAAAACTGCACGGAGGAGCTGTTTTATCGTTTCTACCGTGCAGTTCGACATGTAAACTGCCCAGAAACCGAATCTGCTGACAGATCGCAAATCGGCCGATATCGCGTTTTCGGCCCTCAGAAGCGCCGAAATCGCGTTTTCTCGCTGAGCCCAGTGGACGGTGACTCGGTATGAAAACTGCACGGAGGAGCTGTTTTATCGTTTCTACCGTGCAGTTCGACATGTAAACTGCCCAGAAACCGAATCTGCTGACAGATCGCAAATCGGCCGATATCGCGTTTTCGGCCCTCAGAAGCGCCGAAATCGCGTTTTCTCGCTGAGCCCAGTGGACGGTGACTCGGTATGAAAACTGCACGGAGGAGCTGTTTTATCGTTTCTACCGTGCAGTTCGACATGTAAACTGCCCAGAAACCGAATCTGCTGACAGATCGCAAATCGGCCGATATCGCGTTTTCGGCCCTCAGAAGCGCCGAAATCGCGTTTTCTCGCTGAGCCGAGTGGACGGTGACTCGGTATGAAAACTGCACGGAGGAGCTGTTTTATCGTTTCTACCGTGCAGTTCGACATGTAAACTGCCCAGAAACCGAATCTGCTGACAGATCGCAAATCGGCCGATATCGCGTTTTCGGCCCTCAGAAGCGCCGAAATCGCGTTTTCTCGCTGAGCCCAGTGGACGGTGACTCGGTATGAAAACTGCACGGAGGAGCTGTTTTATCGTTTCTACCGTGCAGTTCGACATGTAAACTGCCCAGAAACCGAATCTGCTGACAGATCGCAAATCGGCCGATATCGCGTTTTCGGCCCTCAGAAGCGCCGAAATCGCGTTTTCTCGCTGAGCCCAGTGGACGGTGACTCGGTATGAAAACTGCACGGAGGAGCTGTTTTATCGTTTCTACCGTGCAGTTCGACATGTAAACTGCCCAGAAACCGAATCTGCTGACAGATCGCAAATCGGCCGATATCGCGTTTTCGGCCCTCAGAAGCGCCGAAATCGCGTTTTCTCGCTGAGCCCAGTGGACGGTGACTCGGTATGAAAACTGCACGGAGGAGCTGTTTTATCGTTTCTACCGTGCAGTTCGACATGTAAACTGCCCAGAAACCGAATCTGCTGACAGATCGCAAATCGGCCGATATCGCGTTTTCGGCCCTCAGAAGCGCCGAAATCGCGTTTTCTCGCTGAGCCCAGTGGACGGTGACTCGGTATGAAAACTGCACGGAGGAGCTGTTTTATCGTTTCTACCGTGCAGTTCGACATGTAAACTGCCCAGAAACCGAATCTGCTGACAGATCGCAAATCGGCCGATATCGCGTTTTCGGCCCTCAGAAGCGCCGAAATCGCGTTTTCTCGCTGAGCCCAGTGGACGGTGACTCGGTATGAAAACTGCACGGAGGAGCTGTTTTATCGTTTCTACCGTGCAGTTCGACATGTAAACTGCCCAGAAACCGAATCTGCTGACAGATCGAAATCGGCCGATATCGCGTTTTCGGCCCTCAGAAGCGCCGAAATCGCGTTTTCTCGCTGAGCCCAGTGGACGGTGACTCGGTATGAAAACTGCACGGAGGAGCTGTTTTATCGTTTCTACCGTGCAGTTCGACATGTAAACTGCCCAGAAACCGAATCTGCTGACAGATCGCAAATCGGCCGATATCGCGTTTTCGGCCCTCAGAAGCGCCGAAATCGCGTTTTCTCGCTGAGCCCAGTGGACGGTGACTCGGTATGAAAACTGCACGGAGGAGCTGTTTTATCGTTTCTACCGTGCAGTTCGACATGTAAACTGCCCAGAAACCGAATCTGCTGACAGATCGCAAATCGGCCGATATCGCGTTTTCGGCCCTCAGAAGCGCCGAAATCGCGTTTTCTCGCTGAGCCCAGTGGACGGTGACTCGGTATGAAAACTGCACGGAGGAGCTGTTTTATCGTTTCTACCGTGCAGTTCGACATGTAAACTGCCCAGAAACCGAATCTGCTGACAGATCGCAAATCGGCCGATATCGCGTTTTCGGCCCTCAGAAGCGCCGAAATCGCGTTTTCTCGCTGAGCCCAGTGGACGGTGACTCGGTATGAAAACTGCACGGAGGAGCTGTTTTATCGTTTCTACCGTGCAGTTCGACATGTAAACTGCCCAGAAACCGAATCTGCTGACAGATCGCAAATCGGCCGATATCGCGTTTTCGGCCCTCAGAAGCGCCGAAATCGCGTTTTCTCGCTGAGCCCAGTGGACGGTGACTCGGTATGAAAACTGCACGGAGGAGCTGTTTTATCGTTTCTACCGTGCAGTTCGACATGTAAACTGCCCAGAAACCGAATCTGCTGACAGATCGCAAATCGGCCGATATCGCGTTTTCGGCCCTCAGAAGCGCCGAAATCGCGTTTTCTCGCTGAGCCCAGTGGACGGTGACTCGGTATGAAAACTGCACGGAGGAGCTGTTTTATCGTTTCTACCGTGCAGTTCGACATGTAAACTGCCCAGAAACCGAATCTGCTGACAGATCGCAAATCGGCCGATATCGCGTTTTCGGCCCTCAGAAGCGCCGAAATCGCGTTTTCTCGCTGAGCCCAGTGGACGGTGACTCGGTATGAAAACTGCACGGAGGAGCTGTTTTATCGTTTCTACCGTGCAGTTCGACATGTAAACTGCCCAGAAACCGAATCTGCTGACAGATCGCAAATCGGCCGATATCGCGTTTTCGGCCCTCAGAAGCGCCGAAATCGCGTTTTCTCGCTGAGCCCAGTGGACGGTGACTCGGTATGAAAACTGCACGGAGGAGCTGTTTTATCGTTTCTACCGTGCAGTTCGACATGTAAACTGCCCAGGCACCGAATCTGCTGACAGATCGCAAATCGGCCGATATCGCGTTTTCGGCCCTCAGAAGCCGAATCTGCTGACAGATCGCAAATCGGCCGATATCGCGTTTTCGGCCCTCAGAAGCGCCGAAATCGCGTTTTCTCGCTGAGCCCAGTGGACGGTGACTCGGTATGAAAACTGCACGGAGGAGCTGTTTTATCGTTTCTACCGTGCAGTTCGACATGTAAACTGCCCAGAAACCGAATCTGCTGACAGATCGCAAATCGGCCGATATCGCGTTTTCGGCCCTCAGAAGCGCCGAAATCGCGTTTTCTCGCTGAGCCCAGTGGACGGTGACTCGGTATGAAAACTGCACGGAGGAGCTGTTTTATCGTTTCTACCGTGCAGTTCGATCGCAAATCATATCGCGTTTTCGGCCCTCAGAAGCGCCGAAATCGCGTTTTCTCGCTTGGACAGTGAAACTGCCCAGAAACCGAATCTGCTGACAGATCGCAAATCGGCCGATATCGCGTTTTCGGCCCTCAGAAGCGCCGAAATCGCGTTTTCTCGCTGAGCCCAGTGGACGGTGACTCGGTATGAAAACTGCACGGAGGAGCTGTTTTATCGTTTCTACCGTGCAGTTCGACATGTAAACTGCCCAGAAACCGAATCTGCTGACAGATCGCAAATCGGCCGATATCGCGTTTTCGGCCCTCAGAAGCGCCGAAATCGCGTTTTCTCGCTGAGCCCAGTGGACGGTGACTCGGTATGAAAACTGCACGGAGGAGCTGTTTTATCGTTTCTACCGTGCAGTTCGACATGTAAACTGCCCAGAAACCGAATCTGCTGACAGATCGCAAATCGGCCGATATCGCGTTTTCGGCCCTCAGAAGCGCCGAAATCGCGTTTTCTCGCTGAGCCCAGTGGACGGTGACTCGGTATGAAAACTGCACGGAGGAGCTGTTTTATCGTTTCTACCGTGCAGTTCGACATGTAAACTGCCCAGAAACCGAATCTGCTGACAGATCGCAAATCGGCCGATATCGCGTTTTCGGCCCTCAGAAGCGCCGAAATCGCGTTTTCTCGCTGAGCCCAGTGGACGGTGACTCGGTATGAAAACTGCACGGAGGAGCTGTTTTATCGTTTCTACCGTGCAGTTCGACATGTAAACTGCCCAGAAACCGAATCTGCTGACAGATCGCAAATCGGCCGATATCGCGTTTTCGGCCCTCAGAAGCGCCGAAATCGCGTTTTCTCGCTGAGCCGAGTGGACGGTGACTCGGTATGAAAACTGCACGGAGGAGCTGTTTTATCGTTTCTACCGTGCAGTTCGACATGTAAACTGCCCAGAAACCGAATCTGCTGACAGATCGCAAATCGGCCGATATCGCGTTTTCGGCCCTCAGAAGCGCCGAAATCGCGTTTTCTCGCTGAGCCCAGTGGACGGTGACTCGGTATGAAAACTGCACGGAGGAGCTGTTTTATCGTTTCTACCGTGCAGTTCGACATGTAAACTGCCCAGAAACCGAATCTGCTGACAGATCGCAAATCGGCCGATATCGCGTTTTCGGCCCTCAGAAGCGCCGAAATCGCGTTTTCTCGCTGAGCCCAGTGGACGGTGACTCGGTATGAAAACTGCACGGAGGAGCTGTTTTATCGTTTCTACCGTGCAGTTCGACATGTAAACTGCCCAGAAACCGAATCTGCTGACAGATCGCAAATCGGCCGATATCGCGTTTTCGGCCCTCAGAAGCGCCGAAATCGCGTTTTCTCGCTGAGCCCAGTGGACGGTGACTCGGTATGAAAACTGCACGGAGGAGCTGTTTTATCGTTTCTACCGTGCAGTTCGACATGTAAACTGCCCAGAAACCGAATCTGCTGACAGATCGCAAATCGGCCGATATCGCGTTTTCGGCCCTCAGAAGCGCCGAAATCGCGTTTTCTCGCTGAGCCCAGTGGACGGTGACTCGGTATGAAAACTGCACGGAGGAGCTGTTTTATCGTTTCTACCGTGCAGTTCGACATGTAAACTGCCCAGAAACCGAATCTGCTGACAGATCGCAAATCGGCCGATATCGCGTTTTCGGCCCTCAGAAGCGCCGAAATCGCGTTTTCTCGCTGAGCCCAGTGGACGGTGACTCGGTATGAAAACTGCACGGAGGAGCTGTTTTATCGTTTCTACCGTGCAGTTCGACATGTAAACTGCCCAGAAACCGAATCTGCTGACAGATCGCAAATCGGCCGATATCGCGTTTTCGGCCCTCAGAAGCGCCGAAATCGCGTTTTCTCGCTGAGCCCAGTGGACGGTGACTCGGTATGAAAACTGCACGGAGGAGCTGTTTTATCGTTTCTACCGTGCAGTTCGACATGTAAACTGCCCAGAAACCGAATCTGCTGACAGATCGCAAATCGGCCGATATCGCGTTTTCGGCCCTCAGAAGCGCCGAAATCGCGTTTTCTCGCTGAGCCCAGTGGACGGTGACTCGGTATGAAAACTGCACGGAGGAGCTGTTTTATCGTTTCTACCGTGCAGTTCGACATGTAAACTGCCCAGAAACCGAATCTGCTGACAGATCGCAAATCGGCCGATATCGCGTTTTCGGCCCTCAGAAGCGCCGAAATCGCGTTTTCTCGCTGAGCCCAGTGGACGGTGACTCGGTATGAAAACTGCACGGAGGAGCTGTTTTATCGTTTCTACCGTGCAGTTCGACATGTAAACTGCCCAGAAACCGAATCTGCTGACAGATCGCAAATCGGCCGATATCGCGTTTTCGGCCCTCAGAAGCGCCGAAATCGCGTTTTCTCGCTGAGCCCAGTGGACGGTGACTCGGTATGAAAACTGCACGGAGGAGCTGTTTTATCGTTTCTACCGTGCAGTTCGACATGTAAACTGCCCAGAAACCGAATCTGCTGACAGATCGCAAATCGGCCGATATCGCGTTTTCGGCCCTCAGAAGCGCCGAAATCGCGTTTTCTCGCTGAGCCGAGTGGACGGTGACTCGGTATGAAAACTGCACGGAGGAGCTGTTTTATCGTTTCTACCGTGCAGTTCGACATGTAAACTGCCCAGAAACCGAATCTGCTGACAGATCGCAAATCGGCCGATATCGCGTTTTCGGCCCTCAGAAGCGCCGAAATCGCGTTTTCTCGCTGAGCCCAGTGGACGGTGACTCGGTATGAAAACTGCACGGAGGAGCTGTTTTATCGTTTCTACCGTGCAGTTCGACATGTAAACTGCCCAGAAACCGAATCTGCTGACAGATCGCAAATCGGCCGATATCGCGTTTTCGGCCCTCAGAAGCGCCGAAATCGCGTTTTCTCGCTGAGCCCAGTGGACGGTGACTCGGTATGAAAACTGCACGGAGGAGCTGTTTTATCGTTTCTACCGTGCAGTTCGACATGTAAACTGCCCAGAAACCGAATCTGCTGACAGATCGCAAATCGGCCGATATCGCGTTTTCGGCCCTCAGAAGCGCCGAAATCGCGTTTTCTCGCTGAGCCCAGTGGACGGTGACTCGGTATGAAAACTGCACGGAGGAGCTGTTTTATCGTTTCTACCGTGCAGTTCGACATGTAAACTGCCCAGAAACCGAATCTGCTGACAGATCGCAAATCGGCCGATATCGCGTTTTCGGCCCTCAGAAGCGCCGAAATCGCGTTTTCTCGCTGAGCCCAGTGGACGGTGACTCGGTATGAAAACTGCACGGAGGAGCTGTTTTATCGTTTCTACCGTGCAGTTCGACATGTAAACTGCCCAGAAACCGAATCTGCTGACAGATCGCAAATCGGCCGATATCGCGTTTTCGGCCCTCAGAAGCGCCGAAATCGCGTTTTCTCGCTGAGCCGAGTGGACGGTGACTCGGTATGAAAACTGCACGGAGGAGCTGTTTTATCGTTTCTACCGTGCAGTTCGACATGTAAACTGCCCAGAAACCGAATCTGCTGACAGATCGCAAATCGGCCGATATCGCGTTTTCGGCCCTCAGAAGCGCCGAAATCGCGTTTTCTCGCTGAGCCCAGTGGACGGTGACTCGGTATGAAAACTGCACGGAGGAGCTGTTTTATCGTTTCTACCGTGCAGTTCGACATGTAAACTGCCCAGAAACCGAATCTGCTGACAGATCGCAAATCGGCCGATATCGCGTTTTCGGCCCTCAGAAGCGCCGAAATCGCGTTTTCTCGCTGAGCCCAGTGGACGGTGACTCGGTATGAAAACTGCACGGAGGAGCTGTTTTATCGTTTCTACCGTGCAGTTCGACATGTAAACTGCCCAGAAACCGAATCTGCTGACAGATCGCAAATCGGCCGATATCGCGTTTTCGGCCCTCAGAAGCGCCGAAATCGCGTTTTCTCGCTGAGCCGAGTGGACGGTGACTCGGTATGAAAACTGCACGGAGGAGCTGTTTTATCGTTTCTACCGTGCAGTTCGACATGTAAACTGCCCAGAAACCGAATCTGCTGACAGATCGCAAATCGGCCGATATCGCGTTTTCGGCCCTCAGAAGCGCCGAAATCGCGTTTTCTCGCTGAGCCCAGTGGACGGTGACTCGGTATGAAAACTGCACGGAGGAGCTGTTTTATCGTTTCTACCGTGCAGTTCGACATGTAAACTGCCCAGAAACCGAATCTGCTGACAGATCGCAAATCGGCCGATATCGCGTTTTCGGCCCTCAGAAGCGCCGAAATCGCGTTTTCTCGCTGAGCCGAGTGGACGGTGACTCGGTATGAAAACTGCACGGAGGAGCTGTTTTATCGTTTCTACCGTGCAGTTCGACATGTAAACTGCCCAGAAACCGAATCTGCTGACAGATCGCAAATCGGCCGATATCGCGTTTTCGGCCCTCAGAAGCGCCGAAATCGCGTTTTCTCGCTGAGCCCAGTGGACGGTGACTCGGTATGAAAACTGCACGGAGGAGCTGTTTTATCGTTTCTACCGTGCAGTTCGACATGTAAACTGCCCAGAAACCGAATCTGCTGACAGATCGCAAATCGGCCGATATCGCGTTTTCGGCCCTCAGAAGCGCCGAAATCGCGTTTTCTCGCTGAGCCCAGTGGACGGTGACTCGGTATGAAAACTGCACGGAGGAGCTGTTTTATCGTTTCTACCGTGCAGTTCGACATGTAAACTGCCCAGAAACCGAATCTGCTGACAGATCGCAAATCGGCCGATATCGCGTTTTCGGCCCTCAGAAGCGCCGAAATCGCGTTTTCTCGCTGAGCCCAGTGGACGGTGACTCGGTATGAAAACTGCACGGAGGAGCTGTTTTATCGTTTCTACCGTGCAGTTCGACATGTAAACTGCCCAGAAACCGAATCTGCTGACAGATCGCAAATCGGCCGATATCGCGTTTTCGGCCCTCAGAAGCGCCGAAATCGCGTTTTCTCGCTGAGCCCAGTGGACGGTGACTCGGTATGAAAACTGCACGGAGGAGCTGTTTTATCGTTTCTACCGTGCAGTTCGACATGTAAACTGCCCAGAAACCGAATCTGCTGACAGATCGCAAATCGGCCGATATCGCGTTTTCGGCCCTCAGAAGCGCCGAAATCGCGTTTTCTCGCTGAGCCGAGTGGACGGTGACTCGGTATGAAAACTGCACGGAGGAGCTGTTTTATCGTTTCTACCGTGCAGTTCGACATGTAAACTGCCCAGAAACCGAATCTGCTGACAGATCGCAAATCGGCCGATATCGCGTTTTCGGCCCTCAGAAGCGCCGAAATCGCGTTTTCTCGCTGAGCCCAGTGGACGGTGACTCGGTATGAAAACTGCACGGAGGAGCTGTTTTATCGTTTCTACCGTGCAGTTCGACATGTAAACTGCCCAGAAACCGAATCTGCTGACAGATCGCAAATCGGCCGATATCGCGTTTTCGGCCCTCAGAAGCGCCGAAATCGCGTTTTCTCGCTGAGCCCAGTGGACGGTGACTCGGTATGAAAACTGCACGGAGGAGCTGTTTTATCGTTTCTACCGTGCAGTTCGACATGTAAACTGCCCAGAAACCGAATCTGCTGACAGATCGCAAATCGGCCGATATCGCGTTTTCGGCCCTCAGAAGCGCCGAAATCGCGTTTTCTCGCTGAGCCCAGTGGACGGTGACTCGGTATGAAAACTGCACGGAGGAGCTGTTTTATCGTTTCTACCGTGCAGTTCGACATGTAAACTGCCCAGAAACCGAATCTGCTGACAGATCGCAAATCGGCCGATATCGCGTTTTCGGCCCTCAGAAGCGCCGAAATCGCGTTTTCTCGCTGAGCCCAGTGGACGGTGACTCGGTATGAAAACTGCACGGAGGAGCTGTTTTATCGTTTCTACCGTGCAGTTCGACATGTAAACTGCCCAGAAACCGAATCTGCTGACAGATCGCAAATCGGCCGATATCGCGTTTTCGGCCCTCAGAAGCGCCGAAATCGCGTTTTCTCGCTGAGCCCAGTGGACGGTGACTCGGTATGAAAACTGCACGGAGGAGCTGTTTTATCGTTTCTACCGTGCAGTTCGACATGTAAACTGCCCAGAAACCGAATCTGCTGACAGATCGCAAATCGGCCGATATCGCGTTTTCGGCCCTCAGAAGCGCCGAAATCGCGTTTTCTCGCTGAGCCGAGTGGACGGTGACTCGGTATGAAAACTGCACGGAGGAGCTGTTTTATCGTTTCTACCGTGCAGTTCGACATGTAAACTGCCCAGAAACCGAATCTGCTGACAGATCGCAAATCGGCCGATATCGCGTTTTCGGCCCTCAGAAGCGCCGAAATCGCGTTTTCTCGCTGAGCCCAGTGGACGGTGACTCGGTATGAAAACTGCACGGAGGAGCTGTTTTATCGTTTCTACCGTGCAGTTCGACATGTAAACTGCCCAGAAACCGAATCTGCTGACAGATCGCAAATCGGCCGATATCGCGTTTTCGGCCCTCAGAAGCGCCGAAATCGCGTTTTCTCGCTGAGCCCAGTGGACGGTGACTCGGTATGAAAACTGCACGGAGGAGCTGTTTTATCGTTTCTACCGTGCAGTTCGACATGTAAACTGCCCAGAAACCGAATCTGCTGACAGATCGCAAATCGGCCGATATCGCGTTTTCGGCCCTCAGAAGCGCCGAAATCGCGTTTTCTCGCTGAGCCGAGTGGACGGTGACTCGGTATGAAAACTGCACGGAGGAGCTGTTTTATCGTTTCTACCGTGCAGTTCGACATGTAAACTGCCCAGAAACCGAATCTGCTGACAGATCGCAAATCGGCCGATATCGCGTTTTCGGCCCTCAGAAGCGCCGAAATCGCGTTTTCTCGCTGAGCCGAGTGGACGGTGACTCGGTATGAAAACTGCACGGAGGAGCTGTTTTATCGTTTCTACCGTGCAGTTCGACATGTAAACTGCCCAGAAACCGAATCTGCTGACAGATCGCAAATCGGCCGATATCGCGTTTTCGGCCCTCAGAAGCGCCGAAATCGCGTTTTCTCGCTGAGCCCAGTGGACGGTGACTCGGTATGAAAACTGCACGGAGGAGCTGTTTTATCGTTTCTACCGTGCAGTTCGACATGTAAACTGCCCAGAAACCGAATCTGCTGACAGATCGCAAATCGGCCGATATCGCGTTTTCGGCCCTCAGAAGCGCCGAAATCGCGTTTTCTCGCTGAGCCGAGTGGACGGTGACTCGGTATGAAAACTGCACGGAGGAGCTGTTTTATCGTTTCTACCGTGCAGTTCGACATGTAAACTGCCCAGAAACCGAATCTGCTGACAGATCGCAAATCGGCCGATATCGCGTTTTCGGCCCTCAGAAGCGCCGAAATCGCGTTTTCTCGCTGAGCCCAGTGGACGGTGACTCGGTATGAAAACTGCACGGAGGAGCTGTTTTATCGTTTCTACCGTGCAGTTCGACATGTAAACTGCCCAGAAACCGAATCTGCTGACAGATCGCAAATCGGCCGATATCGCGTTTTCGGCCCTCAGAAGCGCCGAAATCGCGTTTTCTCGCTGAGCCGAGTGGACGGTGACTCGGTATGAAAACTGCACGGAGGAGCTGTTTTATCGTTTCTACCGTGCAGTTCGACATGTAAACTGCCCAGAAACCGAATCTGCTGACAGATCGCAAATCGGCCGATATCGCGTTTTCGGCCCTCAGAAGCGCCGAAATCGCGTTTTCTCGCTGAGCCCAGTGGACGGTGACTCGGTATGAAAACTGCACGGAGGAGCTGTTTTATCGTTTCTACCGTGCAGTTCGACATGTAAACTGCCCAGAAACCGAATCTGCTGACAGATCGCAAATCGGCCGATATCGCGTTTTCGGCCCTCAGAAGCGCCGAAATCGCGTTTTCTCGCTGAGCCGAGTGGACGGTGACTCGGTATGAAAACTGCACGGAGGAGCTGTTTTATCGTTTCTACCGTGCAGTTCGACATGTAAACTGCCCAGAAACCGAATCTGCTGACAGATCGCAAATCGGCCGATATCGCGTTTTCGGCCCTCAGAAGCGCCGAAATCGCGTTTTCTCGCTGAGCCCAGTGGACGGTGACTCGGTATGAAAACTGCACGGAGGAGCTGTTTTATCGTTTCTACCGTGCAGTTCGACATGTAAACTGCCCAGAAACCGAATCTGCTGACAGATCGCAAATCGGCCGATATCGCGTTTTCGGCCCTCAGAAGCGCCGAAATCGCGTTTTCTCGCTGAGCCGAGTGGACGGTGACTCGGTATGAAAACTGCACGGAGGAGCTGTTTTATCGTTTCTACCGTGCAGTTCGACATGTAAACTGCCCAGAAACCGAATCTGCTGACAGATCGCAAATCGGCCGATATCGCGTTTTCGGCCCTCAGAAGCGCCGAAATCGCGTTTTCTCGCTGAGCCGAGTGGACGGTGACTCGGTATGAAAACTGCACGGAGGAGCTGTTTTATCGTTTCTACCGTGCAGTTCGACATGTAAACTGCCCAGAAACCGAATCTGCTGACAGATCGCAAATCGGCCGATATCGCGTTTTCGGCCCTCAGAAGCGCCGAAATCGCGTTTTCTCGCTGAGCCCAGTGGACGGTGACTCGGTATGAAAACTGCACGGAGGAGCTGTTTTATCGTTTCTACCGTGCAGTTCGACATGTAAACTGC
Organism: Cryptocheilus praepositus; assembly: GCA_033815515.1. Taxonomy (NCBI): domain Eukaryota; kingdom Metazoa; phylum Arthropoda; class Insecta; order Hymenoptera; family Pompilidae; genus Cryptocheilus; species Cryptocheilus praepositus. The sequence continues at coordinate 54,328 of JAWWQZ010000016.1, read as the reverse complement.
CCAGAAACCGAATCTGCTGACAGATCGCAAATCGGCCGATATCGCGTTTTCGGCCCTCAGAAGCGCCGAAATCGCGTTTTCTCGCTGAGCCCAGTGGACGGTGACTCGGTATGAAAACTGCACGGAGGAGCTGTTTTATCGTTTCTACCGTGCAGTTCGACATGTAAACTGCCCAGAAACCGAATCTGCTGACAGATCGCAAATCGGCCGATATCGCGTTTTCGGCCCTCAGAAGCGCCGAAATCGCGTTTTCTCGCTGAGCCGAGTGGACGGTGACTCGGTATGAAAACTGCACGGAGGAGCTGTTTTATCGTTTCTACCGTGCAGTTCGACATGTAAACTGCCCAGAAACCGAATCTGCTGACAGATCGCAAATCGGCCGATATCGCGTTTTCGGCCCTCAGAAGCGCCGAAATCGCGTTTTCTCGCTGAGCCGAGTGGACGGTGACTCGGTATGAAAACTGCACGGAGGAGCTGTTTTATCGTTTCTACCGTGCAGTTCGACATGTAAACTGCCCAGAAACCGAATCTGCTGACAGATCGCAAATCGGCCGATATCGCGTTTTTTTCTCGCTGAGCGAGTGGACGGTGACTCGGTATGAAAACTGCACGGAGGAGCTGTTTTATCGTTTCTACCGTGCAGTTCGACATGTAAACTGCCCAGAAACCGAATCTGCTGACAGATCGCAAATCGGCCGATATCGCGTTTTCGGCCCTCAGAAGCGCCGAAATCGCGTTTTCTCGCTGAGCCCAGTGGACGGTGACTCGGTATGAAAACTGCACGGAGGAGCTGTTTTATCGTTTCTACCGTGCAGTTCGACATGTAAACTGCCCAGAAACCGAATCTGCTGACAGATCGCAAATCGGCCGATATCGCGTTTTCGGCCCTCAGAAGCGCCGAAATCGCGTTTTCTCGCTGAGCCGAGTGGACGGTGACTCGGTATGAAAACTGCACGGAGGAGCTGTTTTATCGTTTCTACCGTGCAGTTCGACATGTAAACTGCCCAGAAACCGAATCTGCTGACAGATCGCAAATCAGCCGATATCGCGTTTTCGGCCCTCAGAAGCGCCGAAATCGCGTTTTCTCGCTGAGCCCAGTGGACGGTGACTCGGTATGAAAACTGCACGGAGGAGCTGTTTTATCGTTTCTACCGTGCAGTTCGACATGTAAACTGCCCAGAAACCGAATCTGCTGACAGATCGCAAATCGGCCGATATCGCGTTTTCGGCCCTCAGAGCGCCGAAATCGCGTTTTCTCGCTGAGCCGAGTGGACGGTGACTCGGTATGAAAACTGCACGGAGGAGCTGTTTTATCGTTTCTACCGTGCAGTTCGACATGTAAACTGCCCAGAAACCGAATCTGCTGACAGATCGCAAAACGGCCGATATCGCGTTTTCGGCCCTCAGAAGCGCCGAAATCGCGTTTTCTCGCTGAGCCGAGTGGACGGTGACTCGGTATGAAAACTGCACGGAGGAGCTGTTTTATCGTTTCTACCGTGCAGTTCGACGGTGTAAACTGCCCAGAAACCGAATCTGCTGACAGATCGCAAATCGGCCGATATCGCGTTTTCGGCCCTCAGAAGCGCCGAAATCGCGTTTTCTCGCTGAGCCGAGTGGACGGTGACTCGGTATGAAAACTGCACGGAGGAGCTGTTTTATCGTTTCTACCGTGCAGTTCGACATGTAAACTGCCCAGAAACCGAATCTGCTGACAGATCGAAAATCGGCCGATATCGCGTTTTCGGCCCTCAGGAGTGCCGAAATCGCGTTTTCTCGCTGAGCCCAGTGGACGGTGACTCGGTATGAAAACTGCACGGAGGAGCTGTTTTATCGTTTCTACCGTGCAGTTCGACATGTAAACTGCCCAGAAACCGAATCTGCTGACAGATCGCAAATCGGCCGATATCGCGTTTTCGGCCCTCAGAAGCGCCGAAATCGCGTTTTCTCGCTGAGCCCAGTGGACGGTGACTCGGTATGAAAACTGCACGGAGGAGCTGTTTTATCGTTTCTACCGTGCAGTTCGACATGTAAACTGCCCAGAAACCGAATCTGCTGACAGATCGAAAATCGGCCGATATCGCGTTTTTCGGCCCTCAGAAGCGCCGAAATCGCGTTTTCTCGCTGAGCCCAGTGGACGGTGACTCGGTATGAAAACTGCACGGAGGAGCTGTTTTATCGTTTCTCACCGTGCAGTTCGACATGTAAACTGCCCAGAAACCGAATCTGCTGACAGATCGCAAATCGGCCGATATCGCGTTTTCGGCCCTCAGAAGCGCCGAAATCGCGTTTTCTCGCTGAGCCCAGTGGACGGTGACTCGGTATGAAAACTGCACGGAGGAGCTGTTTTATCGTTTCTACCGTGCAGTTCGACATGTAAACTGCCCAGAAACCGAATCTGCTGACAGATCGCAAATCGGCCGATATCGCGTTTTCGGCCCTCAAAGCGCCGAAATCGCGTTTTCTCGCTGAGCCCAGTGGACGGTGACTCGGTATGAAAACTGCACGGAGGAGCTGTTTTATCGTTTCTACCGTGCAGTTCGACATGTAAACTGCCCAGAAACCGAATCTGCTGACAGATCGAAAATCGGCCGATATCGCGTTTTCGGCCCTCAGAAGCGCCGAAATCGCGTTTTCTCGCTGAGCCCAGTGGACGGTGACTCGGTATGAAAACTGCACGGAGGAGCTGTTTTATCGTTTCTCACCGTGCAGTTCGACATGTAAACTGCCCAGAAACCGAATCTGCTGACAGATCGCAAATCGGCCGATATCGCGTTTTCGGCCCTCAGAAGCGCCGAAATCGCGTTTTCTCGCTGAGCCGAGTGGACGGTGACTCGGTATGAAAACTGCACGGAGGAGCTGTTTTATCGTTTCTACCGTGCAGTTCGACATGTAAACTGCCCAGAAACCGAATCTGCTGACAGATCGAAAATCGGCCGATATCGCGTTTTCGGCCCTCAGAAGCGCCGAAATCGCGTTTTCTCGCTGAGCCCAGTGGACGGTGACTCGGTATGAAAACTGCACGGAGGAGCTGTTTTATCGTTTCTACCGTGCAGTTCGACATGTAAACTGCCCAGAAACCGAATCTGCTGACAGATCGAAAATCGGCCGATATCGCGTTTTCGGCCCTCAGAAGCGCCGAAATCGCGTTTTCTCGCTGAGCCCAGTGGACGGTGACTCGGTATGAAAACTGCACGGAGGAGCTGTTTTATCGTTTCTACCGTGCAGTTCGACATGTAAACTGCCCAGAAACCGAATCTGCTGACAGATCGAAAATCGGCCGATATCGCGTTTTCGGCCCTCAGAAGCGCCGAAATCGCGTTTTCTCGCTGAGCCCAGTGGACGGTGACTCGGTATGAAAACTGCACGGAGGAGCTGTTTTATCGTTTCTACCGTGCAGTTCGACATGTAAACTGCCCAGAAACCGAATCTGCTGACAGATCGCAAATCGGCCGATATCGCGTTTTTCGGCCCTCAGAAGCGCCGAAATCGCGTTTTCTCGCTGAGCCCAGTGGACGGTGACTCGGTATGAAAACTGCACGGAGGAGCTGTTTTATCGTTTCTACCGTGCAGTTCGACATGTAAACTGCCCAGAAACCGAATCTGCTGACAGATCGCAAATCGGCCGATATCGCGTTTTCGGCCCTCAGAAGCGCCGAAATCGCGTTTTCTCGCTGAGCCCAGTGGACGGTGACTCGGTATGAAAACTGCACGGAGGAGCTGTTTTATCGTTTCTACCGTGCAGTTCGACATGTAAACTGCCCAGAAACCGAATCTGCTGACAGATCGAAAATCGGCCGATATCGCGTTTTCGGCCCTCAGAAGCGCCGAAATCGCGTTTTCTCGCTGAGCCCAGTGGACGGTGAATCGCAAATCAGCCGATATCGCGTTTTCGGCCCTCAGAAGCGCCGAAATCGCGTTTTCTCGCTGAGCCCAGTGGACGGTGACTCGGTATGAAAACTGCACGGAGGAGCTGTTTTATCGTTTCTACCGTGCAGTTCGACATGTAAACTGCCCAGAAACCGAATCTGCTGACAGATCGCAAATCGGCCGATATCGCGTTTTCGGCCCTCAGAAGCGCCGAAATCGCGTTTTCTCGCTGAGCCCAGTGGACGGTGACTCGGTATGAAAACTGCACGGAGGAGCTGTTTTATCGTTTCTACCGTGCAGTTCGACATGTAAACTGCCCAGAAACCGAATCTGCTGACAGATCGAAAATCGGCCGATATCGCGTTTTTCGGCCCTCAGCGAAATCGCGTTTTCTCGCTGAGCCCAGTGGACTGTGACTCGGTATGAAAACTGCACGGAGGAGCTGTTTTATCGTTTCTACCGTGCAGTTCGACATGTAAACTGCCCAGAAACCGAATCTGCTGACAGATCGCAAATCGGCCGATATCGCGTTTTCGGCCCTCAGAAGCGCCGAAATCGCGTTTTCTCGCTGAGCCCAGTGGACGGTGACTCGGTATGAAAACTGCACGGAGGAGCTGTTTTATCGTTTCTACCGTGCAGTTCGACATGTAAACTGCCCAGAAACCGAATCTGCTGACAGATCGAAAATCGGCCGATATCGCGTTTTCGGCCCTCAGAAGCGCCGAAATCGCGTTTTCTCGCTGAGCCCAGTGGACGGTGACTCGGTATGAAAACTGCACGGAGGAGCTGTTTTATCGTTTCTACCGTGCAGTTCGACATGTAAACTGCCCAGAAACCGAATCTGCTGACAGATCGAAAATCGGCCGATATCGCGTTTTCGGCCCTCAGAAGCGCCGAAATCGCGTTTTCTCGCTGAGCCCAGTGGACGGTGACTCGGTATGAAAACTGCACGGAGGAGCTGTTTTATCGTTTCTACCGTGCAGTTCGACATGTAAACTGCCCAGAAACCGAATCTGCTGACAGATCGAAAATCGGCCGATATCGCGTTTTCGGCCCTCAGAAGCGCCGAAATCGCGTTTTCTCGCTGAGCCCAGTGGACGGTGACTCGGTATGAAAACTGCACGGAGGAGCTGTTTTATCGTTTCTACCGTGCAGTTCGACATGTAAACTGCCCAGAAACCGAATCTGCTGACAGATCGCAAATCGGCCGATATCGCGTTTTCGGCCCTCAGAAGCGCCGAAATCGCGTTTTCTCGCTGAGCCCAGTGGACGGTGACTCGGTATGAAAACTGCACGGAGGAGCTGTTTTATCGTTTCTACCGTGCAGTTCGACATGTAAACTGCCCAGAAACCGAATCTGCTGACAGATCGAAAATCGGCCGATATCGCGTTTTCGGCCCTCAGAAGCGCCGAAATCGCGTTTTCTCGCTGAGCCCAGTGGACGGTGACTCGGTATGAAAACTGCACGGAGGAGCTGTTTTATCGTTTCTACCGTGCAGTTCGACATGTAAACTGCCCAGAAACCGAATCTGCTGACAGATCGAAAATCAGCCGATATCGCGTTTTCGGCCCTCAGAAGCGCCGAAATCGCGTTTTCTCGCTGAGCCCAGTGGACGGTGACTCGGTATGAAAACTGCACGGAGGAGCTGTTTTATCGTTTCTACCGTGCAGTTCGACATGTAAACTGCCCAGAAACCGAATCTGCTGACAGATCGAAAATCGGCCGATATCGCGTTTTCGGCCCTCAGAAGCGCCGAAATCGCGTTTTCTCGCTGAGCCCAGTGGACGGTGACTCGGTATGAAAACTGCACGGAGGAGCTGTTTTATCGTTTCTACCGTGCAGTTCGACATGTAAACTGCCCAGAAACCGAATCTGCTGACAGATCGAAAATCGGCCGATATCGCGTTTTCGGCCCTCAGAAGCGCCGAAATCGCGTTTTCTCGCTGAGCCCAGTGGACGGTGACTCGGTATGAAAACTGCACGGAGGAGCTGTTTTATCGTTTCTACCGTGCAGTTCGACATGTAAACTGCCCAGAAACCGAATCTGCTGACAGATCGAAAATCGGCCGATATCGCGTTTTCGGCCCTCAGAAGCGCCGAAATCGCGTTTTCTCGCTGAGCCCAGTGGACGGTGACTCGGTATGAAAACTGCACGGAGGAGCTGTTTTATCGTTTCTACCGTGCAGTTCGACATGTAAACTGCCCAGAAACCGAATCTGCTGACAGATCGCAAATCGGCCGATATCGCGTTTTCGGCCCTCAGAAGCGCCGAAATCGCGTTTTCTCGCTGAGCCCAGTGGACGGTGACTCGGTATGAAAACTGCACGGAGGAGCTGTTTTATCGTTTCTACCGTGCAGTTCGACATGTAAACTGCCCAGAAACCGAATCTGCTGACAGATCGAAAATCGGCCGATATCGCGTTTTCGGCCCTCAGAAGCGCCGAAATCGCGTTTTCTCGCTGAGCCCAGTGGACGGTGACTCGGTATGAAAACTGCACGGAGGAGCTGTTTTATCGTTTCTACCGTGCAGTTCGACATGTAAACTGCCCAGAAACCGAATCTGCTGACAGATCGCAAATCGGCCGATATCGCGTTTTCGGCCCTCAGAAGCGCCGAAATCGCGTTTTCTCGCTGAGCCCAGTGGACGGTGACTCGGTATGAAAACTGCACGGAGGAGCTGTTTTATCGTTTCTACCGTGCAGTTCGACATGTAAACTGCCCAGAAACCGAATCTGCTGACAGATCGAAAATCGGCCGATATCGCGTTTTCGGCCCTCAGAAGCGCCGAAATCGCGTTTTCTCGCTGAGCCGAGTGGACGGTGACTCGGTATGAAAACTGCACGGAGGAGCTGTTTTATCGTTTCTACCGTGCAGTTCGACATGTAAACTGCCCAGAAACCGAATCTGCTGACAGATCGCAAATCGGCCGATATCGCGTTTTCGGCCCTCAGAAGCGCCGAAATCGCGTTTTCTCGCTGAGCCCAGTGGACGGTGACTCGGTATGAAAACTGCACGGAGGAGCTGTTTTATCGTTTCTACCGTGCAGTTCGACATGTAAACTGCCCAGAAACCGAATCTGCTGACAGATCGAAAATCGGCCGATATCGCGTTTTCGGCCCTCAGAAGCGCCGAAATCGCGTTTTCTCGCTGAGCCCAGTGGACGGTGACTCGGTATGAAAACTGCACGGAGGAGCTGTTTTATCGTTTCTACCGTGCAGTTCGACATGTAAACTGCCCAGAAACCGAATCTGCTGACAGATCGCAAATCGGCCGATATCGCGTTTTCGGCCCTCAGAAGCGCCGAAATCGCGTTTTCTCGCTGAGCCCAGTGGACGGTGACTCGGTATGAAAACTGCACGGAGGAGCTGTTTTATCGTTTCTACCGTGCAGTTCGACATGTAAACTGCCCAGAAACCGAATCTGCTGACAGATCGCAAATCGGCCGATATCGCGTTTTCGGCCCTCAGAAGCGCCGAAATCGCGTTTTCTCGCTGAGCCCAGTGGACGGTGACTCGGTATGAAAACTGCACGGAGGAGCTGTTTTATCGTTTCTACCGTGCAGTTCGACATGTAAACTGCCCAGAAACCGAATCTGCTGACAGATCGCAAATCGGCCGATATCGCGTTTTCGGCCCTCAGAAGCGCCGAAATCGCGTTTTCTCGCTGAGCCCAGTGGACGGTGACTCGGTATGAAAACTGCACGGAGGAGCTGTTTTATCGTTTCTACCGTGCAGTTCGACATGTAAACTGCCCAGAAACCGAATCTGCTGACAGATCGAAAATCGGCCGATATCGCGTTTTCGGCCCTCAGAAGCGCCGAAATCGCGTTTTCTCGCTGAGCCCAGTGGACGGTGACTCGGTATGAAAACTGCACGGAGGAGCTGTTTTATCGTTTCTACCGTGCAGTTCGACATGTAAACTGCCCAGAAACCGAATCTGCTGACAGATCGAAAATCGGCCGATATCGCGTTTTCGGCCCTCAGAAGCGCCGAAATCGCGTTTTCTCGCTGAGCCCAGTGGACGGTGACTCGGTATGAAAACTGCACGGAGGAGCTGTTTTATCGTTTCTACCGTGCAGTTCGACATGTAAACTGCCCAGAAACCGAATCTGCTGACAGATCGCAAATCAGCCGATATCGCGTTTTCGGCCCTCAGAAGCGCCGAAATCGCGTTTTCTCGCTGAGCCCAGTGGACGGTGACTCGGTATGAAAACTGCACGGAGGAGCTGTTTTATCGTTTCTACCGTGCAGTTCGACATGTAAACTGCCCAGAAACCGAATCTGCTGACAGATCGAAAATCGGCCGATATCGCGTTTTCGGCCCTCAGAAGCGCCGAAATCGCGTTTTCTCGCTGAGCCCAGTGGACGGTGACTCGGTATGAAAACTGCACGGAGGAGCTGTTTTATCGTTTCTACCGTGCAGTTCGACATGTAAACTGCCCAGAAACCGAATCTGCTGACAGATCGCAAATCGGCCGATATCGCGTTTTCGGCCCTCAGAAGCGCCGAAATCGCGTTTTCTCGCTGAGCCCAGTGGACGGTGACTCGGTATGAAAACTGCACGGAGGAGCTGTTTTATCGTTTCTACCGTGCAGTTCGACATGTAAACTGCCCAGAAACCGAATCTGCTGACAGATCGAAAATCGGCCGATATCGCGTTTTCGGCCCTCAGAAGCGCCGAAATCGCGTTTTCTCGCTGAGCCCAGTGGACGGTGACTCGGTATGAAAACTGCACGGAGGAGCTGTTTTATCGTTTCTACCGTGCAGTTCGACATGTAAACTGCCCAGAAACCGAATCTGCTGACAGATCGCAAATCGGCCGATATCGCGTTTTCGGCCCTCAGAAGCGCCGAAATCGCGTTTTCTCGCTGAGCCCAGTGGACGGTGACTCGGTATGAAAACTGCACGGAGGAGCTGTTTTATCGTTTCTACCGTGCAGTTCGACATGTAAACTGCCCAGAAACCGAATCTGCTGACAGATCGAAAATCGGCCGATATCGCGTTTTCGGCCCTCAGAAGCGCCGAAATCGCGTTTTCTCGCTGAGCCCAGTGGACGGTGACTCGGTATGAAAACTGCACGGAGGAGCTGTTTTATCGTTTCTACCGTGCAGTTCGACATGTAAACTGCCCAGAAACCGAATCTGCTGACAGATCGCAAATCGGCCGATATCGCGTTTTCGGCCCTCAGAAGCGCCGAAATCGCGTTTTCTCGCTGAGCCCAGTGGACGGTGACTCGGTATGAAAACTGCACGGAGGAGCTGTTTTATCGTTTCTACCGTGCAGTTCGACATGTAAACTGCCCAGAAACCGAATCTGCTGACAGATCGCAAATCGGCCGATATCGCGTTTTCGGCCCTCAGAAGCGCCGAAATCGCGTTTTCTCGCTGAGCCCAGTGGACGGTGACTCGGTATGAAAACTGCACGGAGGAGCTGTTTTATCGTTTCTACCGTGCAGTTCGACATGTAAACTGCCCAGAAACCGAATCTGCTGACAGATCGAAAATCGGCCGATATCGCGTTTTCGGCCCTCAGAAGCGCCGAAATCGCGTTTTCTCGCTGAGCCCAGTGGACGGTGACTCGGTATGAAAACTGCACGGAGGAGCTGTTTTATCGTTTCTACCGTGCAGTTCGACATGTAAACTGCCCAGAAACCGAATCTGCTGACAGATCGAAAATCGGCCGATATCGCGTTTTCGGCCCTCAGAAGCGCCGAAATCGCGTTTTCTCGCTGAGCCCAGTGGACGGTGACTCGGTATGAAAACTGCACGGAGGAGCTGTTTTATCGTTTCTACCGTGCAGTTCGACATGTAAACTGCCCAGAAACCGAATCTGCTGACAGATCGCAAATCGGCCGATATCGCGTTTTCGGCCCTCAGAAGCGCCGAAATCGCGTTTTCTCGCTGAGCCCAGTGGACGGTGACTCGGTATGAAAACTGCACGGAGGAGCTGTTTTATCGTTTCTACCGTGCAGTTCGACATGTAAACTGCCCAGAAACCGAATCTGCTGACAGATCGCAAATCGGCCGATATCGCGTTTTCGGCCCTCAGAAGCGCCGAAATCGCGTTTTCTCGCTGAGCCCAGTGGACGGTGACTCGGTATGAAAACTGCACGGAGGAGCTGTTTTATCGTTTCTACCGTGCAGTTCGACATGTAAACTGCCCAGAAACCGAATCTGCTGACAGATCGCAAATCGGCCGATATCGCGTTTTCGGCCCTCAGAAGCGCCGAAATCGCGTTTTCTCGCTGAGCCCAGTGGACGGTGACTCGGTATGAAAACTGCACGGAGGAGCTGTTTTATCGTTTCTACCGTGCAGTTCGACATGTAAACTGCCCAGAAACCGAATCTGCTGACAGATCGCAAATCGGCCGATATCGCGTTTTCGGCCCTCAGAAGCGCCGAAATCGCGTTTTCTCGCTGAGCCCAGTGGACGGTGACTCGGTATGAAAACTGCACGGAGGAGCTGTTTTATCGTTTCTACCGTGCAGTTCGACATGTAAACTGCCCAGAAACCGAATCTGCTGACAGATCGAAAATCGGCCGATATCGCGTTTTCGGCCCTCAGAAGCGCCGAAATCGCGTTTTCTCGCTGAGCCCAGTGGACGGTGACTCGGTATGAAAACTGCACGGAGGAGCTGTTTTATCGTTTCTACCGTGCAGTTCGACATGTAAACTGCCCAGAAACCGAATCTGCTGACAGATCGAAAATCGGCCGATATCGCGTTTTCGGCCCTCAGAAGCGCCGAAATCGCGTTTTCTCGCTGAGCCCAGTGGACGGTGACTCGGTATGAAAACTGCACGGAGGAGCTGTTTTATCGTTTCTACCGTGCAGTTCGACATGTAAACTGCCCAGAAACCGAATCTGCTGACAGATCGAAAATCGGCCGATATCGCGTTTTCGGCCCTCAGAAGCGCCGAAATCGCGTTTTCTCGCTGAGCCCAGTGGACGGTGACTCGGTATGAAAACTGCACGGAGGAGCTGTTTTATCGTTTCTACCGTGCAGTTCGACATGTAAACTGCCCAGAAACCGAATCTGCTGACAGATCGCAAATCGGCCGATATCGCGTTTTCGGCCCTCAGAAGCGCCGAAATCGCGTTTTCTCGCTGAGCCCAGTGGACGGTGACTCGGTATGAAAACTGCACGGAGGAGCTGTTTTATCGTTTCTACCGTGCAGTTCGACATGTAAACTGCCCAGAAACCGAATCTGCTGACAGATCGAAAATCGGCCGATATCGCGTTTTCGGCCCTCAGAAGCGCCGAAATCGCGTTTTCTCGCTGAGCCCAGTGGACGGTGACTCGGTATGAAAACTGCACGGAGGAGCTGTTTTATCGTTTCTACCGTGCAGTTCGACATGTAAACTGCCCAGAAACCGAATCTGCTGACAGATCGCAAATCGGCCGATATCGCGTTTTCGGCCCTCAGAAGCGCCGAAATCGCGTTTTCTCGCTGAGCCCAGTGGACGGTGACTCGGTATGAAAACTGCACGGAGGAGCTGTTTATCGTTTCTACCGTGCAGTTCGACATGTAAACTGCCCAGAAACCGAATCTGCTGACAGATCGCAAATCGGCCGATATCGCGTTTTCGGCCCTCAGAAGCGCCGAAATCGCGTTTTCTCGCTGAGCCCAGTGGACGGTGACTCGGTATGAAAACTGCACGGAGGAGCTGTTTTATCGTTTCTACCGTGCAGTTCGACATGTAAACTGCCCAGAAACCGAATCTGCTGACAGATCGCAAATCGGCCGATATCGCGTTTTCGGCCCTCAGAAGCGCCGAAATCGCGTTTTCTCGCTGAGCCCAGTGGACGGTGACTCGGTATGAAAACTGCACGGAGGAGCTGTTTTATCGTTTCTACCGTGCAGTTCGACATGTAAACTGCCCAGAAACCGAATCTGCTGACAGATCGAAAATTCGTTTTCTACCGTGCAGTTCGACATTTAAACTGCCCAGAAACCGAATCTGCTGACAGATCGCAAATCGGCCGATATCGCGTTTTCGGCCCTCAGAAGCGCCGAAATCGCGTTTTCTCGCTGAGCCCAGTGGACGGTGACTCGGTATGAAAACTGCACGGAGGAGCTGTTTTATCGTTTCTACCGTGCAGTTCGACATGTAAACTGCCCAGAAACCGAATCTGCTGACAGATCGAAAATCGGCCGATATCGCGTTTTCGGCCCTCAGAAGCGCCGAAATCGCGTTTTCTCGCTGAGCCCAGTGGACGGTGACTCGGTATGAAAACTGCACGGAGGAGCTGTTTTATCGTTTCTACCGTGCAGTTCGACATGTAAACTGCCCAGAAACCGAATCTGCTGACAGATCGCAAATCGGCCGATATCGCGTTTTCGGCCCTCAGAAGCGCCGAAATCGCGTTTTCTCGCTGAGCCCAGTGGACGGTGACTCGGTATGAAAACTGCACGGAGGAGCTGTTTTATCGTTTCTACCGTGCAGTTCGACATGTAAACTGCCCAGAAACCGAATTTCGGCCCTCAGAAGCGCCGAAATCGCGTTTTCTCGCTGAGCCCAGTGGACGGTGACTCGGTATGAAAACTGCACGGAGGAGCTGTTTTATCGTTTCTACCGTGCAGTTCGACATGTAAACTGCCCAGAAACCGAATCTGCTGACAGATCGAAAATCGGCCGATATCGCGTTTTCGGCCCTCAGAAGCGCCGAAATCGCGTTTTCTCGCTGAGCCCAGTGGACGGTGACTCGGTATGAAAACTGCACGGAGGAGCTGTTTTATCGTTTCTACCGTGCAGTTCGACATGTAAACTGCCCAGAAACCGAATCTGCTGACAGATCGCAAATCGGCCGATATCGCGTTTTCGGCCCTCAGAAGCGCCGAAATCGCGTTTTCTCGCTGAGCCCAGTGGACGGTGACTCGGTATGAAAACTGCACGGAGGAGCTGTTTTATCGTTTCTACCGTGCAGTTCGACATGTAAACTGCCAAGAAACCGAATCTGCTGACAGATCGAAAATCGGCCGATATCGCGTTTTCGGCCCTCAGAAGCGCCGAAATCGCGTTTTCTCGCTGAGCCGAGTGGACGGTGACTCGGTATGAAAACTGCACGGAGGAGCTGTTTTATCGTTTTCACCGTGCAGTTCGACATGTAAACTGCCCAGAAACCGAATCTGCTGACAGATCGCAAATCGGCCGAAATCGCGTTTTCGGCCCTCAGAAGCGCCGAAATCGCGTTTTCTCGCTGAGGCCAGTGGACGGTGACTCGGTATGAAAACTGCACGGGGGAGCTGTTTTATCGTTTCTACCGTGCAGTTCGACATGTAAACTGCCCAGAAACCGAATCTGCTGACAGATCGCAAATCGGCCGTTATCGCGTTTTCGGCCCTCAGGAGCGCCGAAATCGCGTTTTCTCGCTGAGCCCATTGGACGGTGACTCGGTATGAAAACTGCACGGGGGGAGCTGTTTTATCGTTTCTACCGTTCAGTTCGACACATGTAAACTGCCCAGAAACCGAATCTGCTGACAGATCGAAAATCGGCCGATATCGCGTTTTCGGCCCTCAGAAGCGCCGAAATCGCGTTTTCTCGCGGAGCCGAGTGGACGGTGACTCGGTATGAAAACTGCACGGAGGAGCTGTTTTATCGTTTTCACCGTGCAGTTCGACATGTAAACTGCCCAGAAACCGAATCTGCTGACAGATCGCAAATCGGCCGATATCGCGTTTTCGGCCCTCAGGAGCGCCGAAATCGCGTTTTCTCGCTGAGCCAGTGGACGGTGACTCGGTATGAAAACTGCACGGAGGAGCTGTTTTATCGTTTCTACCGTGCAGTTCGACATGTAAACTGCCCAGAAACCGAATCTGCTGACAGATCGAAAATCGGCCGATATCGCGTTTTCGGCCCTCAGAAACGCCGAAATCGCGTTTTCTCGCTGAGCCGAGTGGACGGTGACTCGGTATGAAAACTGCACGGAGGAGCTGTTTTATCGTTTCTACCGTGCAGTTCGACATGTCAACTGCCCAGAAACCGAATCTGCTGACAGATCGAAAATCGGCCGATATCGCGTTTTCGGCCCTCAGAAGCGCCGAAATCGCGTTTTCTCGCTGAGCCCAGTGGACGGTGACTCGGTATGAAAACTGCACGGAGGAGCTGTTTTATCGTTTCTACCGTGCAGTTCGACATGTAAACTGCCCAGAAACCGAATCTGCTGACAGATCGAAAATCGGCCGATATCGCGTTTTCGGCCCTCAGAAGCGCCGAAATCGCGTTTTCTCGCTGAGCCCAGTGGACGGTGACTCGGTATGAAAACTGCACGGAGGAGCTGTTTTATCGTTTCTACCGTGCAGTTCGACATGTAAACTGCCCAGAAACCGAATCTGCTGACAGATCGAAAATCGGCCGATATCGCGTTTTCGGCCCTCAGAAGCGCCGAAATCGCGTTTCTCGCTGAGCCCAGTGGACGGTGACTCGGTATGAAAACTGCACGGAGGAGCTGTTTTATCGTTTCTACCGTGCAGTTCGACATGTAAACTGCCCAGAAACCGAATCTGCTGACAGATCGAAAATCGGCCGATATCGCGTTTTCGGCCTCAGAAGCGCCGAAATCGCGTTTTCTCGCTGAGCCCAGTGGACGGTGACTCGGTATGAAAACTGCACGGAGGAGCTGTTTTATCGTTTCTACCGTGCAGTTCGACATGTAAACTGCCCAGAAACCGAATCTGCTGACAGATCGCAAATCGGCCGATATCGCGTTTTCGGCCCTCAGAAGCGCCGAAATCGCGTTTTTTCTCGCTGAGCCCAGTGGACGGTGACTCGGTATGAAAACTGCACGGGGGAGCTGTTTTATCGTTTCTACCGTGCAGTTCGACATGTAAACTGCCCAGAAACCGAATCTGCTGACAGATCGCAAATCGGCCGATATCGCGTTTTCGGCCCTCAGGAGCGCCGAAATCGCGTTTTCTCGCTGAGCCCAGTGGACGGTGACTCTGTATGAAAACTGCAACGGAGGAGCTGTTTTATCGTTTCTACCGTTCTGTTCGACATGTAAACTGCCCAGAAACCGGATCTGCTGACAGATCGCAAATCGGCCGATATCGCGTTTTCGGCCCTCAGAAACGCCGAAATCGCGTTTTCTCGCTGAGCCCAGTGGACGGTGACTCGGTATGAAAACTGCACGGAGGAGCTGTTTTATCGTTTCTACCGTGCAGTTCGACATGTAAACTGCCCAGAAAACGAATCTGCTGACAGATCGAAAATCGGCCGATATCGCGTTTTCGGCCCTCAGAAGCGCCGAAATCGCGTTTTCTCGCTGAGCCCAGTGGACGGTGACTCGGTATGAAAACTGCACGGAGGAGCTGTTTTATCGTTTCTACCGTGCAGTTCGACATGTAAACTGCCAGAAACCGAATCTGCTGACAGATCGAAAATCGGCCGATATCGCGTTTTTCGGCCCTCAGAAGTGCCGAAATCGCGTTTTCTCGCTGAGCCCAGTGGACGGTGACTCGGTATGAAAACTGCACGGAGGAGCTGTTTTATCGTTTCTACCGTGCAGTTCGACATGTAAACTGCCCAGAAACCGAATCTGCTGACAGATCGAAAATCGGCCGATATCGCGTTTTCGGCCCTCAGCAGTGCCGAAATCGCGTTTTCTCGCTGAGCCCAGTGGACGGTGACTCGGTATGAAAACTGCACGGAGGAGCTGTTTTATCGTTTCTACCGTGCAGTTCGACATGTAAACTGCCCAGAAACCGAATCTGCTGACAGATCGCAAATCGGCCGATATCGCGTTTTCGGCCCTCAGAAGCGCCGAAATCGCGTTTTCTCGCTGAGCCCAGTGGACGGTGACTCGGTATGAAAACTGCACGGAGGAGCTGTTTTATCGTTTCTACCGTGCAGTTCGACATGTAAACTGCCCAGAAACCGAATCTGCTGACAGATCGCAAATCGGCCGATATCGCGTTTTCGGCCCTCAGAAGCGCCGAAATCGCGTTTTCTCGCTGAGCCCAGTGGACGGTGACTCGGTATGAAAACTGCACGGAGGAGCTGTTTTATCGTTTCTACCGTGCAGTTCGACATGTAAACTGCCCAGAAACCGAATCTGCTGACAGATCGAAAATCGGCCGATATCGCGTTTTCGGCCCTCAGAAGTGCCGAAATCGCGTTTTCTCGCTGAGCCGAGTGGACGGTGACTCGGTATGAAAACTGCACGGAGGAGCTGTTTTATCGTTTCTACCGTGCAGTTCGACATGTACACTGCCCAGAAACCGAATCTGCTGACAGATCGCAAATCGGCCGATATCGCGTTTTCGGCCCACAGGAGCGCCGAAATCGCGTTTTCTCGCTGAGCCCAGTGGACGGTGACTCGGTATGAAAACTGCACGGAGGAGCTGTTTTATCGTTTCTACCGTGCAGTTCGACATGTAAACTGCCAAGAAACCGAATCTGCTGACAGATCGAAAATCGGCCGATATCGCGTTTTCGGCCCTCAGGAGCGCCGAAATCGCGTTTTCTCGCTGAGCCCAGTGGACGGTGACTCGGTATGAAAACTGCACGGAGGAGCTGTTTTATCGTTTCTACCGTGCAGTTCGACATGTAAACTGCCCAGAAACCGAATCTGCTGACAGATCGCAAATCGGCCGATATCGCGTTTTCGGCCCTCAGAAGCGCCGAAATCGCGTTTTCTCGCTGAGCCCAGTGGACGGTGACTCGGTATGAAAACTGCACGGAGGAGCTGTTTTATCGTTTCTACCGTGCAGTTCGACATGTAAACTGCCCAGAAACCGAATCTGCTGACAGATCGCAAATCGGCCGATATCGCGTTTTCGGCCCTCAGAAGCGCCGAAATCGCGTTTTCTCGCTGAGCCCAGTGGACGGTGACTCGGTATGAAAACTGCACGGAGGAGCTGTTTTATCGTTTTCACCGTGCAGTTCGACATGTAAACTGCCCAGAAACCGAATCTGCTGACAGATCGAAAATCGGCCGATATCGCGTTTTCGGCCCTCAGAAGCGCCGAAATCGCGTTTTCTCGCTGAGCCCAGTGGACGGTGACTCGGTATGAAAACTGCACGGAGGAGCTGTTTTATCGTTTCTACCGTGCAGTTCGACATGTAAACTGCCCAGAAACCGAATCTGCTGACAGATCGCAAATCGGCCGATATCGCGTTTTCGGCCCTCAGAAGCGCCGAAATCGCGTTTTCTCGCTGAGCCCAGTGGACGGTGACTCGGTATGAAAACTGCACGGAGGAGCTGTTTTATCGTTTCTACCGTGCAGTTCGACATGTAAACTGCCCAGAAACCGAATCTGCTGACAGATCGAAAATCGGCCGATATCGCGTTTTCGGCCCTCAGAAGCGCCGAAATCGCGTTTTCTCGCTGAGCCCAGTGGACGGTGACTCGGTATGAAAACTGCACGGAGGAGCTGTTTTATCGTTTCTACCGTGCAGTTCGACATGTAAACTGCCCTGAAACCGAATCTGCTGACAGATCGAAAATCGGCCGATATCGCGTTTTCGGCCCTCAGAAGCGCCGAAATCGCGTTTTCTCGCTGAGCCCAGTGGACGGTGACTCGGTATGAAAACTGCACGGAGGAGCTGTTTTATCGTTTCTACCGTGCAGTTCGACATGTAAACTGCCCAGAAACCGAATCTGCTGACAGATCGAAAATCGGCCGATATCGCGTTTTCGGCCCTCAGGAAGCGCCGAAATCGCGTTTTCTCGCTGAGCCCAGTGGACGGTGACTCGGTATGAAAACTGCACGGAGGCTGTTTTATTGTTAACTGCCCAGAAACCGAATCTGCTGACAGATCGCAAATCGGCCGATATCGCGTTTTCGGCCCTCAGAAGCGCCGAAATCGCGTTTTCTCGCTGAGCCCAGTGGACGGTGACTCGGTATGAAAACTGCACGGAGGAGCTGTTTTATCGTTTCTACCGTGCAGTTCGACATGTAAACTGCCCAGAAACCGAATCTGCTGACAGATCGCAAATCGGCCGATATCGCGTTTTCGGCCCTCAGAAGCGCCGAAATCGCGTTTTCTCGCTGAGCCCAGTGGACGGTGACTCGGTATGAAAACTGCACGGAGGAGCTGTTTTATCGTTTCTACCGTGCAGTTCGACATGTAAACTGCCCAGAAACCGAATCTGCTGACAGATCGCAAATCGGCCGATATCGCGTTTTCGGCCCTCAGAAGCGCCGAAATCGCGTTTTCTCGCTGAGCCCAGTGGACGGTGACTCGGTATGAAAACTGCACGGAGGAGCTGTTTTATCGTTTCTACCGTGCAGTTCGACATGTAAACTGCCCAGAAACCGAATCTGCTGACAGATCGCAAATCGGCCGATATCGCGTTTTCGGCCCTCAGAAGCGCCGAAATCGCGTTTTCTCGCTGAGCCCAGTGGACGGTGACTCGGTATGAAAACTGCACGGAGGAGCTGTTTTATCGTTTCTACCGTGCAGTTCGACATGTAAACTGCCCAGAAACCGAATCTGCTGACAGATCGCAAATCGGCCGATATCGCGTTTTCGGCCCTCAGAAGCGCCGAAATCGCGTTTTCTCGCTGAGCCCAGTGGACGGTGACTCGGTATGAAAACTGCACGGAGGAGCTGTTTTATCGTTTCTACCGTGCAGTTCGACATGTAAACTGCCCAGAAACCGAATCTGCTGACAGATCGAAATCGGCCGATATCGCGTTTTCGGCCCTCAGAAGCGCCGAAATCGCGTTTTCTCGCTGAGCCCAGTGGACGGTGACTCGGTATGAAAACTGCACGGAGGAGCTGTTTTATCGTTTCTACCGTGCAGTTCGACATGTAAACTGCCCAGAAACCGAATCTGCTGACAGATCGCAAATCGGCCGATATCGCGTTTTCGGCCCTCAGAAGCGCCGAAATCGCGTTTTCTCGCTGAGCCCAGTGGACGGTGACTCGGTATGAAAACTGCACGGAGGAGCTGTTTTATCGTTTCTACCGTGCAGTTCGACATGTAAACTGCCCAGAAACCGAATCTTCTGACAGATCGCAAATCGGCCGATATCGCGTTTTCGGCCCTCAGAAGCGCCGAAATCGCGTTTTCTCGCTGAGCCCAGTGGACGGTGACTCGGTATGAAAACTGCACGGAGGAGCTGTTTTATCGTTTCTACCGTGCAGTTCGACATGTAAACTGCCCAGAAACCGAATCTGCTGACAGATCGCAAATCGGCCGATATCGCGTTTTCGGCCCTCAGAAGCGCCGAAATCGCGTTTTCTCGCTGAGCCCAGTGGACGGTGACTCGGTATGAAAACTGCACGGAGGAGCTGTTTTATCGTTTCTACCGTGCAGTTCGACATGTAAACTGCCCAGAAACCGAATCTGCTGACAGATCGCAAATCGGCCGATATCGCGTTTTCGGCCCTCAGAAGCGCCGAAATCGCGTTTTCTCGCTGAGCCCAGTGGACGGTGACTCGGTATGAAAACTGCACGGAGGAGCTGTTTTATCGTTTCTACCGTGCAGTTCGACATGTAAACTGCCCAGAAACCGAATCTGCTGACAGATCGCAAATCGGCCGATATCGCGTTTTCGGCCCTCAGAAGCGCCGAAATCGCGTTTTCTCGCTGAGCCCAGTGGACGGTGACTCGGTATGAAAACTGCACGGAGGAGCTGTTTTATCGTTTCTACCGTGCAGTTCGACATGTAAACTGCCCAGAAACCGAATCTGCTGACAGATCGCAAATCGGCCGATATCGCGTTTTCGGCCCTCAGAAGCGCCGAAATCGCGTTTTCTCGCTGAGCCCAGTGGACGGTGACTCGGTATGAAAACTGCACGGAGGAGCTGTTTTATCGTTTCTACCGTGCAGTTCGACATGTAAACTGCCCAGAAACCGAATCTGCTGACAGATCGCAAATCGGCCGATATCGCGTTTTCGGCCCTCAGAAGCGCCGAAATCGCGTTTTCTCGCTGAGCCCAGTGGACGGTGACTCGGTATGAAAACTGCACGGAGGAGCTGTTTTATCGTTTCTACCGTGCAGTTCGACATGTAAACTGCCCAGAAACCGAATCTGCTGACAGATCGCAAATCGGCCGATATCGCGTTTTCGGCCCTCAGAAGCGCCGAAATCGCGTTTTCTCGCTGAGCCCAGTGGACGGTGACTCGGTATGAAAACTGCACGGAGGAGCTGTTTTATCGTTTCTACCGTGCAGTTCGACATGTAAACTGCCCAGAAACCGAATCTGCTGACAGATCGCAAATCGGCCGATATCGCGTTTTCGGCCCTCAGAAGCGCCGAAATCGCGTTTTCTCGCTGAGCCCAGTGGACGGTGACTCGGTATGAAAACTGCACGGAGGAGCTGTTTTATCGTTTCTACCGTGCAGTTCGACATGTAAACTGCCCAGAAACCGAATCTGCTGACAGATCGAAAATCGGCCGATATCGCGTTTTCGGCCCTCAGAAGCGCCGAAATCGCGTTTTCTCGCTGAGCCCAGTGGACGGTGACTCGGTATGAAAACTGCACGGAGGAGCTGTTTTATCGTTTCTACCAAGGTTCGACATGTAAACTGCCCAGAAACCGAATCTGCTGACAGATCGCAAATCGGCCGATATCGCGTTTTCGGCCCTCAGAAGCGCCGAAATCGCGTTTTCTCGCTGAGCCCAGTGGACGGTGACTCGGTATGAAAACTGCACGGAGGAGCTGTTTTATCGTTTCTACCGTGCAGTTCGACATGTAAACTGCCCAGAAACCGAATCTGCTGACAGATCGCAAATCGGCCGATATCGCGTTTTCGGCCCTCAGAAGCGCCGAAATCGCGTTTTCTCGCTGAGCCCAGTGGACGGTGACTCGGTATGAAAACTGCACGGAGGAGCTGTTTTATCGTTTCTACCGTGCAGTTCGACATGTAAACTGCCCAGAAACCGAATCTGCTGACAGATCGCAAATCGGCCGATATCGCGTTTTCGGCCCTCAGAAGCGCCGAAATCGCGTTTTCTCGCTGAGCCCAGTGGACGGTGACTCGGTATGAAAACTGCACGGAGGAGCTGTTTTATCGTTTCTACCGTGCAGTTCGACATGTAAACTGCCCAGAAACCGAATCTGCTGACAGATCGCAAATCGGCCGATATCGCGTTTTCGGCCCTCAGAAGCGCCGAAATCGCGTTTTCTCGCTGAGCCCAGTGGACGGTGACTCGGTATGAAAACTGCACGGAGGAGCTGTTTTATCGTTTCTACCGTGCAGTTCGACATGTAAACTGCCCAGAAACCGAATCTGCTGACAGATCGCAAATCGGCCGATATCGCGTTTTCGGCCCTCAGAAGCGCCGAAATCGCGTTTTCTCGCTGAGCCCAGTGGACGGTGACTCGGTATGAAAACTGCACGGAGGAGCTGTTTTATCGTTTCTACCGTGCAGTTCGACATGTAAACTGCCCAGAAACCGAATCTGCTGACAGATCGCAAATCGGCCGATATCGCGTTTTCGGCCCTCAGAAGCGCCGAAATCGCGTTTTCTCGCTGAGCCCAGTGGACGGTGACTCGGTATGAAAACTGCACGGAGGAGCTGTTTTATCGTTTCTACCGTGCAGTTCGACATGTAAACTGCCCAGAAACCGAATCTGCTGACAGATCGCAAATCGGCCGATATCGCGTTTTCGGCCCTCAGAAGCGCCGAAATCGCGTTTTCTCGCTGAGCCCAGTGGACGGTGACTCGGTATGAAAACTGCACGGAGGAGCTGTTTTATCGTTTCTACCGTGCAGTTCGACATGTAAACTGCCCAGAAACCGAATCTGCTGACAGATCGCAAATCGGCCGATATCGCGTTTTCGGCCCTCAGAAGCGCCGAAATCGCGTTTTCTCGCTGAGCCCAGTGGACGGTGACTCGGTATGAAAACTGCACGGAGGAGCTGTTTTATCGTTTCTACCGTGCAGTTCGACATGTAAACTGCCCAGAAACCGAATCTGCTGACAGATCGCAAATCGGCCGATATCGCGTTTTCGGCCCTCAGAAGCGCCGAAATCGCGTTTTCTCGCTGAGCCCAGTGGACGGTGACTCGGTATGAAAACTGCACGGAGGAGCTGTTTTATCGTTTCTACCGTGCAGTTCGACATGTAAACTGCCCAGAAACCGAATCTGCTGACAGATCGCAAATCGGCCGATATCGCGTTTTCGGCCCTCAGAAGCGCCGAAATCGCGTTTTCTCGCTGAGCCCAGTGGACGGTGACTCGGTATGAAAACTGCACGGAGGAGCTGTTTTATCGTTTCTACCGTGCAGTTCGACATGTAAACTGCCCAGAAACCGAATCTGCTGACAGATCGCAAATCGGCCGATATCGCGTTTTCGGCCCTCAGAAGCGCCGAAATCGCGTTTTCTCGCTGAGCCCAGTGGACGGTGACTCGGTATGAAAACTGCACGGAGGAGCTGTTTTATCGTTTCTACCGTGCAGTTCGACATGTAAACTGCCCAGAAACCGAATCTGCTGACAGATCGCAAATCGGCCGATATCGCGTTTTCGGCCCTCAGAAGCGCCGAAATCGCGTTTTCTCGCTGAGCCCAGTGGACGGTGACTCGGTATGAAAACTGCACGGAGGAGCTGTTTTATCGTTTCTACCGTGCAGTTCGACATGTAAACTGCCCAGAAACCGAATCTGCTGACAGATCGCAAATCGGCCGATATCGCGTTTTCGGCCCTCAGAAGCGCCGAAATCGCGTTTTCTCGCTGAGCCCAGTGGACGGTGACTCGGTATGAAAACTGCACGGAGGAGCTGTTTTATCGTTTCTACCGTGCAGTTCGACATGTAAACTGCCCAGAAACCGAATCTGCTGACAGATCGCAAATCGGCCGATATCGCGTTTTCGGCCCTCAGAAGCGCCGAAATCGCGTTTTCTCGCTGAGCCCAGTGGACGGTGACTCGGTATGAAAACTGCACGGAGGAGCTGTTTTATCGTTTCTACCGTGCAGTTCGACATGTAAACTGCCCAGAAACCGAATCTGCTGACAGATCGCAAATCGGCCGATATCGCGTTTTCGGCCCTCAGAAGCGCCGAAATCGCGTTTTCTCGCTGAGCCCAGTGGACGGTGACTCGGTATGAAAACTGCACGGAGGAGCTGTTTTATCGTTTCTACCGTGCAGTTCGACATGTAAACTGCCCAGAAACCGAATCTGCTGACAGATCGCAAATCGGCCGATATCGCGTTTTCGGCCCTCAGAAGCGCCGAAATCGCGTTTTCTCGCTGAGCCCAGTGGACGGTGACTCGGTATGAAAACTGCACGGAGGAGCTGTTTTATCGTTTCTACCGTGCAGTTCGACATGTAAACTGCCCAGAAACCGAATCTGCTGACAGATCGCAAATCGGCCGATATCGCGTTTTCGGCCCTCAGAAGCGCCGAAATCGCGTTTTCTCGCTGAGCCCAGTGGACGGTGACTCGGTATGAAAACTGCACGGAGGAGCTGTTTTATCGTTTCTACCGTGCAGTTCGACATGTAAACTGCCCAGAAACCGAATCTGCTGACAGATCGCAAATCGGCCGATATCGCGTTTTCGGCCCTCAGAAGCGCCGAAATCGCGTTTTCTCGCTGAGCCCAGTGGACGGTGACTCGGTATGAAAACTGCACGGAGGAGCTGTTTTATCGTTTCTACCGTGCAGTTCGACATGTAAACTGCCCAGAAACCGAATCTGCTGACAGATCGCAAATCGGCCGATATCGCGTTTTCGGCCCTCAGAAGCGCCGAAATCGCGTTTTCTCGCTGAGCCCAGTGGACGGTGACTCGGTATGAAAACTGCACGGAGGAGCTGTTTTATCGTTTCTACCGTGCAGTTCGACATGTAAACTGCCCAGAAACCGAATCTGCTGACAGATCGAAAATCGGCCGATATCGCGTTTTCGGCCCTCAGAAGCGCCGAAATCGCGTTTTCTCGCTGAGCCCAGTGGACGGTGACTCGGTATGAAAACTGCACGGAGGAGCTGTTTTATCGTTTCTACCGTGCAGTTCGACATGTAAACTGCCCAGAAACCGAATCTGCTGACAGATCGCAAATCGGCCGATATCGCGTTTTCGGCCCTCAGAAGCGCCGAAATCGCGTTTTCTCGCTGAGCCCAGTGGACGGTGACTCGGTATGAAAACTGCACGGAGGAGCTGTTTTATCGTTTCTACCGTGCAGTTCGACATGTAAACTGCCCAGAAACCGAATCTGCTGACAGATCGCAAATCGGCCGATATCGCGTTTTCGGCCCTCAGAAGCGCCGAAATCGCGTTTTCTCGCTGAGCCCAGTGGACGGTGACTCGGTATGAAAACTGCACGGAGGAGCTGTTTTATCGTTTCTACCGTGCAGTTCGACATGTAAACTGCCCAGAAACCGAATCTGCTGACAGATCGCAAATCGGCCGATATCGCGTTTTCGGCCCTCAGAAGCGCCGAAATCGCGTTTTCTCGCTGAGCCCAGTGGACGGTGACTCGGTATGAAAACTGCACGGAGGAGCTGTTTTATCGTTTCTACCGTGCAGTTCGACATGTAAACTGCCCAGAAACCGAATCTGCTGACAGATCGCAAATCGGCCGATATCGCGTTTTCGGCCCTCAGAAGCGCCGAAATCGCGTTTTCTCGCTGAGCCCAGTGGACGGTGACTCGGTATGAAAACTGCACGGAGGAGCTGTTTTATCGTTTCTACCGTGCAGTTCGACATGTAAACTGCCCAGAAACCGAATCTGCTGACAGATCGCAAATCGGCCGATATCGCGTTTTCGGCCCTCAGAAGCGCCGAAATCGCGTTTTCTCGCTGAGCCCAGTGGACGGTGACTCGGTATGAAAACTGCACGGAGGAGCTGTTTTATCGTTTCTACCGTGCAGTTCGACATGTAAACTGCCCAGAAACCGAATCTGCTGACAGATCGCAAATCGGCCGATATCGCGTTTTCGGCCCTCAGAAGCGCCGAAATCGCGTTTTCTCGCTGAGCCCAGTGGACGGTGACTCGGTATGAAAACTGCACGGAGGAGCTGTTTTATCGTTTCTACCGTGCAGTTCGACATGTAAACTGCCCAGAAACCGAATCTGCTGACAGATCGAAAATCGGCCGATATCGCGTTTTCGGCCCTCAGAAGCGCCGAAATCGCGTTTTCTCGCTGAGCCCAGTGGACGGTGACTCGGTATGAAAACTGCACGGAGGAGCTGTTTTATCGTTTCTACCGTGCAGTTCGACATGTAAACTGCCCAGAAACCGAATCTGCTGACAGATCGCAAATCGGCCGATATCGCGTTTTCGGCCCTCAGAAGCGCCGAAATCGCGTTTTCTCGCTGAGCCCAGTGGACGGTGACTCGGTATGAAAACTGCACGGAGGAGCTGTTTTATCGTTTCTACCGTGCAGTTCGACATGTAAACTGCCCAGAAACCGAATCTGCTGACAGATCGCAAATCGGCCGATATCGCGTTTTCGGCCCTCAGAAGCGCCGAAATCGCGTTTTCTCGCTGAGCCCAGTGGACGGTGACTCGGTATGAAAACTGCACGGAGGAGCTGTTTTATCGTTTCTACCGTGCAGTTCGACATGTAAACTGCCCAGAAACCGAATCTGCTGACAGATCGCAAATCGGCCGATATCGCGTTTTCGGCCCTCAGAAGCGCCGAAATCGCGTTTTCTCGCTGAGCCCAGTGGACGGTGACTCGGTATGAAAACTGCACGGAGGAGCTGTT
Organism: Cryptocheilus praepositus; assembly: GCA_033815515.1. Classification (NCBI taxonomy): domain Eukaryota; kingdom Metazoa; phylum Arthropoda; class Insecta; order Hymenoptera; family Pompilidae; genus Cryptocheilus; species Cryptocheilus praepositus. Next base: position 28,851 of record JAWWQZ010000016.1, on the reverse strand, counting down.
TTATCGTTTCTACCGTGCAGTTCGACATGTAAACTGCCCAGAAACCGAATCTGCTGACAGATCGCAAATCGGCCGATATCGCGTTTTCGGCCCTCAGAAGCGCCGAAATCGCGTTTTCTCGCTGAGCCCAGTGGACGGTGACTCGGTATGAAAACTGCACGGAGGAGCTGTTTTATCGTTTCTACCGTGCAGTTCGACATGTAAACTGCCCAGAAACCGAATCTGCTGACAGATCGCAAATCGGCCGATATCGCGTTTTCGGCCCTCAGAAGCGCCGAAATCGCGTTTTCTCGCTGAGCCCAGTGGACGGTGACTCGGTATGAAAACTGCACGGAGGAGCTGTTTTATCGTTTCTACCGTGCAGTTCGACATGTAAACTGCCCAGAAACCGAATCTGCTGACAGATCGCAAATCGGCCGATATCGCGTTTTCGGCCCTCAGAAGCGCCGAAATCGCGTTTTCTCGCTGAGCCCAGTGGACGGTGACTCGGTATGAAAACTGCACGGAGGAGCTGTTTTATCGTTTCTACCGTGCAGTTCGACATGTAAACTGCCCAGAAACCGAATCTGCTGACAGATCGCAAATCGGCCGATATCGCGTTTTCGGCCCTCAGAAGCGCCGAAATCGCGTTTTCTCGCTGAGCCGAGTGGACGGTGACTCGGTATGAAAACTGCACGGAGGAGCTGTTTTATCGTTTCTACCGTGCAGTTCGACATGTAAACTGCCCAGAAACCGAATCTGCTGACAGATCGCAAATCGGCCGATATCGCGTTTTCGGCCCTCAGAAGCGCCGAAATCGCGTTTTCTCGCTGAGCCCAGTGGACGGTGACTCGGTATGAAAACTGCACGGAGGAGCTGTTTTATCGTTTCTACCGTGCAGTTCGACATGTAAACTGCCCAGAAACCGAATCTGCTGACAGATCGAAAATCGGCCGATATCGCGTTTTCGGCCCTCAGAAGCGCCGAAATCGCGTTTTCTCGCTGAGCCCAGTGGACGGTGACTCGGTATGAAAACTGCACGGAGGAGCTGTTTTATCGTTTCTACCGTGCAGTTCGACATGTAAACTGCCCAGAAACCGAATCTGCTGACAGATCGCAAATCGGCCGATATCGCGTTTTCGGCCCTCAGAAGCGCCGAAATCGCGTTTTCTCGCTGAGCCCAGTGGACGGTGACTCGGTATGAAAACTGCACGGAGGAGCTGTTTTATCGTTTCTACCGTGCAGTTCGACATGTAAACTGCCCAGAAACCGAATCTGCTGACAGATCGCAAATCGGCCGATATCGCGTTTTCGGCCCTCAGAAGCGCCGAAATCGCGTTTTCTCGCTGAGCCCAGTGGACGGTGACTCGGTATGAAAACTGCACGGAGGAGCTGTTTTATCGTTTCTACCGTGCAGTTCGACATGTAAACTGCCCAGAAACCGAATCTGCTGACAGATCGCAAATCGGCCGATATCGCGTTTTCGGCCCTCAGAAGCGCCGAAATCGCGTTTTCTCGCTGAGCCCAGTGGACGGTGACTCGGTATGAAAACTGCACGGAGGAGCTGTTTTATCGTTTCTACCGTGCAGTTCGACATGTAAACTGCCCAGAAACCGAATCTGCTGACAGATCGCAAATCGGCCGATATCGCGTTTTCGGCCCTCAGAAGCGCCGAAATCGCGTTTTCTCGCTGAGCCCAGTGGACGGTGACTCGGTATGAAAACTGCACGGAGGAGCTGTTTTATCGTTTCTACCGTGCAGTTCGACATGTAAACTGCCCAGAAACCGAATCTGCTGACAGATCGCAAATCGGCCGATATCGCGTTTTCGGCCCTCAGAAGCGCCGAAATCGCGTTTTCTCGCTGAGCCCAGTGGACGGTGACTCGGTATGAAAACTGCACGGAGGAGCTGTTTTATCGTTTCTACCGTGCAGTTCGACATGTAAACTGCCCAGAAACCGAATCTGCTGACAGATCGCAAATCGGCCGATATCGCGTTTTCGGCCCTCAGAAGCGCCGAAATCGCGTTTTCTCGCTGAGCCCAGTGGACGGTGACTCGGTATGAAAACTGCACGGAGGAGCTGTTTTATCGTTTCTACCGTGCAGTTCGACATGTAAACTGCCCAGAAACCGAATCTGCTGACAGATCGCAAATCGGCCGATATCGCGTTTTCGGCCCTCAGAAGCGCCGAAATCGCGTTTTCTCGCTGAGCCCAGTGGACGGTGACTCGGTATGAAAACTGCACGGAGGAGCTGTTTTATCGTTTCTACCGTGCAGTTCGACATGTAAACTGCCCAGAAACCGAATCTGCTGACAGATCGCAAATCGGCCGATATCGCGTTTTCGGCCCTCAGAAGCGCCGAAATCGCGTTTTCTCGCTGAGCCCAGTGGACGGTGACTCGGTATGAAAACTGCACGGAGGAGCTGTTTTATCGTTTCTACCGTGCAGTTCGACATGTAAACTGCCCAGAAACCGAATCTGCTGACAGATCGCAAATCGGCCGATATCGCGTTTTCGGCCCTCAGAAGCGCCGAAATCGCGTTTTCTCGCTGAGCCCAGTGGACGGTGACTCGGTATGAAAACTGCACGGAGGAGCTGTTTTATCGTTTCTACCGTGCAGTTCGACATGTAAACTGCCCAGAAACCGAATCTGCTGACAGATCGCAAATCGGCCGATATCGCGTTTTCGGCCCTCAGAAGCGCCGAAATCGCGTTTTCTCGCTGAGCCCAGTGGACGGTGACTCGGTATGAAAACTGCACGGAGGAGCTGTTTTATCGTTTCTACCGTGCAGTTCGACATGTAAACTGCCCAGAAACCGAATCTGCTGACAGATCGCAAATCGGCCGATATCGCGTTTTCGGCCCTCAGAAGCGCCGAAATCGCGTTTTCTCGCTGAGCCCAGTGGACGGTGACTCGGTATGAAAACTGCACGGAGGAGCTGTTTTATCGTTTCTACCGTGCAGTTCGACATGTAAACTGCCCAGAAACCGAATCTGCTGACAGATCGCAAATCGGCCGATATCGCGTTTTCGGCCCTCAGAAGCGCCGAAATCGCGTTTTCTCGCTGAGCCCAGTGGACGGTGACTCGGTATGAAAACTGCACGGAGGAGCTGTTTTATCGTTTCTACCGTGCAGTTCGACATGTAAACTGCCCAGAAACCGAATCTGCTGACAGATCGCAAATCGGCCGATATCGCGTTTTCGGCCCTCAGAAGCGCCGAAATCGCGTTTTCTCGCTGAGCCCAGTGGACGGTGACTCGGTATGAAAACTGCACGGCGGAGCTGTTTTATCGTTTCTACCGTGCAGTTCGACATGTAAACTGCCCAGAAACCGAATCTGCTGACAGATCGCAAATCGGCCGATATCGCGTTTTCGGCCCTCAGAAGCGCCGAAATCGCGTTTTCTCGCTGAGCCGAGTGGACGGTGACTCGGTATGAAAACTGCACGGAGGAGCTGTTTTATCGTTTCTACCGTGCAGTTCGACATGTAAACTGCCCAGAAACCGAATCTGCTGACAGATCGCAAATCGGCCGATATCGCGTTTTCGGCCCTCAGAAGCGCCGAAATCGCGTTTTCTCGCTGAGCCCAGTGGACGGTGACTCGGTATGAAAACTGCACGGAGGAGCTGTTTTATCGTTTCTACCGTGCAGTTCGACATGTAAACTGCCCAGAAACCGAATCTGCTGACAGATCGCAAATCGGCCGATATCGCGTTTTCGGCCCTCAGAAGCGCCGAAATCGCGTTTTCTCGCTGAGCCCAGTGGACGGTGACTCGGTATGAAAACTGCACGGAGGAGCTGTTTTATCGTTTCTACCGTGCAGTTCGACATGTAAACTGCCCAGAAACCGAATCTGCTGACAGATCGCAAATCGGCCGATATCGCGTTTTCGGCCCTCAGAAGCGCCGAAATCGCGTTTTCTCGCTGAGCCCAGTGGACGGTGACTCGGTATGAAAACTGCACGGAGGAGCTGTTTTATCGTTTCTACCGTGCAGTTCGACATGTAAACTGCCCAGAAACCGAATCTGCTGACAGATCGCAAATCGGCCGATATCGCGTTTTCGGCCCTCAGAAGCGCCGAAATCGCGTTTTCTCGCTGAGCCCAGTGGACGGTGACTCGGTATGAAAACTGCACGGAGGAGCTGTTTTATCGTTTCTACCGTGCAGTTCGACATGTAAACTGCCCAGAAACCGAATCTGCTGACAGATCGCAAATCGGCCGATATCGCGTTTTCGGCCCTCAGAAGCGCCGAAATCGCGTTTTCTCGCTGAGCCCAGTGGACGGTGACTCGGTATGAAAACTGCACGGAGGAGCTGTTTTATCGTTTCTACCGTGCAGTTCGACATGTAAACTGCCCAGAAACCGAATCTGCTGACAGATCGCAAATCGGCCGATATCGCGTTTTCGGCCCTCAGAAGCGCCGAAATCGCGTTTTCTCGCTGAGCCCAGTGGACGGTGACTCGGTATGAAAACTGCACGGAGGAGCTGTTTTATCGTTTCTACCGTGCAGTTCGACATGTAAACTGCCCAGAAACCGAATCTGCTGACAGATCGCAAATCGGCCGATATCGCGTTTTCGGCCCTCAGAAGCGCCGAAATCGCGTTTTCTCGCTGAGCCCAGTGGACGGTGACTCGGTATGAAAACTGCACGGAGGAGCTGTTTTATCGTTTCTACCGTGCAGTTCGACATGTAAACTGCCCAGAAACCGAATCTGCTGACAGATCGCAAATCGGCCGATATCGCGTTTTCGGCCCTCAGAAGCGCCGAAATCGCGTTTTCTCGCTGAGCCCAGTGGACGGTGACTCGGTATGAAAACTGCACGGAGGAGCTGTTTTATCGTTTCTACCGTGCAGTTCGACATGTAAACTGCCCAGAAACCGAATCTGCTGACAGATCGCAAATCGGCCGATATCGCGTTTTCGGCCCTCAGAAGCGCCGAAATCGCGTTTTCTCGCTGAGCCCAGTGGACGGTGACTCGGTATGAAAACTGCACGGAGGAGCTGTTTTATCGTTTCTACCGTGCAGTTCGACATGTAAACTGCCCAGAAACCGAATCTGCTGACAGATCGCAAATCGGCCGATATCGCGTTTTCGGCCCTCAGAAGCGCCGAAATCGCGTTTTCTCGCTGAGCCCAGTGGACGGTGACTCGGTATGAAAACTGCACGGAGGAGCTGTTTTATCGTTTCTACCGTGCAGTTCGACATGTAAACTGCCCAGAAACCGAATCTGCTGACAGATCGCAAATCGGCCGATATCGCGTTTTCGGCCCTCAGAAGCGCCGAAATCGCGTTTTCTCGCTGAGCCCAGTGGACGGTGACTCGGTATGAAAACTGCACGGAGGAGCTGTTTTATCGTTTCTACCGTGCAGTTCGACATGTAAACTGCCCAGAAACCGAATCTGCTGACAGATCGCAAATCGGCCGATATCGCGTTTTCGGCCCTCAGAAGCGCCGAAATCGCGTTTTCTCGCTGAGCCGAGTGGACGGTGACTCGGTATGAAAACTGCACGGAGGAGCTGTTTTATCGTTTCTACCGTGCAGTTCGACATGTAAACTGCCCAGAAACCGAATCTGCTGACAGATCGCAAATCGGCCGATATCGCGTTTTCGGCCCTCAGAAGCGCCGAAATCGCGTTTTCTCGCTGAGCCCAGTGGACGGTGACTCGGTATGAAAACTGCACGGAGGAGCTGTTTTATCGTTTCTACCGTGCAGTTCGACATGTAAACTGCCCAGAAACCGAATCTGCTGACAGATCGCAAATCGGCCGATATCGCGTTTTCGGCCCTCAGAAGCGCCGAAATCGCGTTTTCTCGCTGAGCCCAGTGGACGGTGACTCGGTATGAAAACTGCACGGAGGAGCTGTTTTATCGTTTCTACCGTGCAGTTCGACATGTAAACTGCCCAGAAACCGAATCTGCTGACAGATCGCAAATCGGCCGATATCGCGTTTTCGGCCCTCAGAAGCGCCGAAATCGCGTTTTCTCGCTGAGCCGAGTGGACGGTGACTCGGTATGAAAACTGCACGGAGGAGCTGTTTTATCGTTTCTACCGTGCAGTTCGACATGTAAACTGCCCAGAAACCGAATCTGCTGACAGATCGCAAATCGGCCGATATCGCGTTTTCGGCCCTCAGAAGCGCCGAAATCGCGTTTTCTCGCTGAGCCCAGTGGACGGTGACTCGGTATGAAAACTGCACGGAGGAGCTGTTTTATCGTTTCTACCGTGCAGTTCGACATGTAAACTGCCCAGAAACCGAATCTGCTGACAGATCGCAAATCGGCCGATATCGCGTTTTCGGCCCTCAGAAGCGCCGAAATCGCGTTTTCTCGCTGAGCCCAGTGGACGGTGACTCGGTATGAAAACTGCACGGAGGAGCTGTTTTATCGTTTCTACCGTGCAGTTCGACATGTAAACTGCCCAGAAACCGAATCTGCTGACAGATCGCAAATCGGCCGATATCGCGTTTTCGGCCCTCAGAAGCGCCGAAATCGCGTTTTCTCGCTGAGCCCAGTGGACGGTGACTCGGTATGAAAACTGCACGGAGGAGCTGTTTTATCGTTTCTACCGTGCAGTTCGACATGTAAACTGCCCAGAAACCGAATCTGCTGACAGATCGCAAATCGGCCGATATCGCGTTTTCGGCCCTCAGAAGCGCCGAAATCGCGTTTTCTCGCTGAGCCGAGTGGACGGTGACTCGGTATGAAAACTGCACGGAGGAGCTGTTTTATCGTTTCTACCGTGCAGTTCGACATGTAAACTGCCCAGAAACCGAATCTGCTGACAGATCGCAAATCGGCCGATATCGCGTTTTCGGCCCTCAGAAGCGCCGAAATCGCGTTTTCTCGCTGAGCCCAGTGGACGGTGACTCGGTATGAAAACTGCACGGAGGAGCTGTTTTATCGTTTCTACCGTGCAGTTCGACATGTAAACTGCCCAGAAACCGAATCTGCTGACAGATCGCAAATCGGCCGATATCGCGTTTTCGGCCCTCAGAAGCGCCGAAATCGCGTTTTCTCGCTGAGCCCAGTGGACGGTGACTCGGTATGAAAACTGCACGGAGGAGCTGTTTTATCGTTTCTACCGTGCAGTTCGACATGTAAACTGCCCAGAAACCGAATCTGCTGACAGATCGCAAATCGGCCGATATCGCGTTTTCGGCCCTCAGAAGCGCCGAAATCGCGTTTTCTCGCTGAGCCCAGTGGACGGTGACTCGGTATGAAAACTGCACGGAGGAGCTGTTTTATCGTTTCTACCGTGCAGTTCGACATGTAAACTGCCCAGAAACCGAATCTGCTGACAGATCGCAAATCGGCCGATATCGCGTTTTCGGCCCTCAGAAGCGCCGAAATCGCGTTTTCTCGCTGAGCCCAGTGGACGGTGACTCGGTATGAAAACTGCACGGAGGAGCTGTTTTATCGTTTCTACCGTGCAGTTCGACATGTAAACTGCCCAGAAACCGAATCTGCTGACAGATCGCAAATCGGCCGATATCGCGTTTTCGGCCCTCAGAAGCGCCGAAATCGCGTTTTCTCGCTGAGCCCAGTGGACGGTGACTCGGTATGAAAACTGCACGGAGGAGCTGTTTTATCGTTTCTACCGTGCAGTTCGACATGTAAACTGCCCAGAAACCGAATCTGCTGACAGATCGCAAATCGGCCGATATCGCGTTTTCGGCCCTCAGAAGCGCCGAAATCGCGTTTTCTCGCTGAGCCCAGTGGACGGTGACTCGGTATGAAAACTGCACGGAGGAGCTGTTTTATCGTTTCTACCGTGCAGTTCGACATGTAAACTGCCCAGAAACCGAATCTGCTGACAGATCGCAAATCGGCCGATATCGCGTTTTCGGCCCTCAGAAGCGCCGAAATCGCGTTTTCTCGCTGAGCCCAGTGGACGGTGACTCGGTATGAAAACTGCACGGAGGAGCTGTTTTATCGTTTCTACCGTGCAGTTCGACATGTAAACTGCCCAGAAACCGAATCTGCTGACAGATCGCAAATCGGCCGATATCGCGTTTTCGGCCCTCAGAAGCGCCGAAATCGCGTTTTCTCGCTGAGCCCAGTGGACGGTGACTCGGTATGAAAACTGCACGGAGGAGCTGTTTTATCGTTTCTACCGTGCAGTTCGACATGTAAACTGCCCAGAAACCGAATCTGCTGACAGATCGCAAATCGGCCGATATCGCGTTTTCGGCCCTCAGAAGCGCCGAAATCGCGTTTTCTCGCTGAGCCCAGTGGACGGTGACTCGGTATGAAAACTGCACGGAGGAGCTGTTTTATCGTTTCTACCGTGCAGTTCGACATGTAAACTGCCCAGAAACCGAATCTGCTGACAGATCGCAAATCGGCCGATATCGCGTTTTCGGCCCTCAGAAGCGCCGAAATCGCGTTTTCTCGCTGAGCCCAGTGGACGGTGACTCGGTATGAAAACTGCACGGAGGAGCTGTTTTATCGTTTCTACCGTGCAGTTCGACATGTAAACTGCCCAGAAACCGAATCTGCTGACAGATCGCAAATCGGCCGATATCGCGTTTTCGGCCCTCAGAAGCGCCGAAATCGCGTTTTCTCGCTGAGCCCAGTGGACGGTGACTCGGTATGAAAACTGCACGGAGGAGCTGTTTTATCGTTTCTACCGTGCAGTTCGACATGTAAACTGCCCAGAAACCGAATCTGCTGACAGATCGCAAATCGGCCGATATCGCGTTTTCGGCCCTCAGAAGCGCCGAAATCGCGTTTTCTCGCTGAGCCCAGTGGACGGTGACTCGGTATGAAAACTGCACGGAGGAGCTGTTTTATCGTTTCTACCGTGCAGTTCGACATGTAAACTGCCCAGAAACCGAATCTGCTGACAGATCGCAAATCGGCCGATATCGCGTTTTCGGCCCTCAGAAGCGCCGAAATCGCGTTTTCTCGCTGAGCCGAGTGGACGGTGACTCGGTATGAAAACTGCACGGAGGAGCTGTTTTATCGTTTCTACCGTGCAGTTCGACATGTAAACTGCCCAGAAACCGAATCTGCTGACAGATCGCAAATCGGCCGATATCGCGTTTTCGGCCCTCAGAAGCGCCGAAATCGCGTTTTCTCGCTGAGCCCAGTGGACGGTGACTCGGTATGAAAACTGCACGGAGGAGCTGTTTTATCGTTTCTACCGTGCAGTTCGACATGTAAACTGCCCAGAAACCGAATCTGCTGACAGATCGCAAATCGGCCGATATCGCGTTTTCGGCCCTCAGAAGCGCCGAAATCGCGTTTTCTCGCTGAGCCCAGTGGACGGTGACTCGGTATGAAAACTGCACGGAGGAGCTGTTTTATCGTTTCTACCGTGCAGTTCGACATGTAAACTGCCCAGAAACCGAATCTGCTGACAGATCGCAAATCGGCCGATATCGCGTTTTCGGCCCTCAGAAGCGCCGAAATCGCGTTTTCTCGCTGAGCCCAGTGGACGGTGACTCGGTATGAAAACTGCACGGAGGAGCTGTTTTATCGTTTCTACCGTGCAGTTCGACATGTAAACTGCCCAGAAACCGAATCTGCTGACAGATCGCAAATCGGCCGATATCGCGTTTTCGGCCCTCAGAAGCGCCGAAATCGCGTTTTCTCGCTGAGCCCAGTGGACGGTGACTCGGTATGAAAACTGCACGGAGGAGCTGTTTTATCGTTTCTACCGTGCAGTTCGACATGTAAACTGCCCAGAAACCGAATCTGCTGACAGATCGCAAATCGGCCGATATCGCGTTTTCGGCCCTCAGAAGCGCCGAAATCGCGTTTTCTCGCTGAGCCCAGTGGACGGTGACTCGGTATGAAAACTGCACGGAGGAGCTGTTTTATCGTTTCTACCGTGCAGTTCGACATGTAAACTGCCCAGAAACCGAATCTGCTGACAGATCGCAAATCGGCCGATATCGCGTTTTCGGCCCTCAGAAGCGCCGAAATCGCGTTTTCTCGCTGAGCCCAGTGGACGGTGACTCGGTATGAAAACTGCACGGAGGAGCTGTTTTATCGTTTCTACCGTGCAGTTCGACATGTAAACTGCCCAGAAACCGAATCTGCTGACAGATCGCAAATCGGCCGATATCGCGTTTTCGGCCCTCAGAAGCGCCGAAATCGCGTTTTCTCGCTGAGCCCAGTGGACGGTGACTCGGTATGAAAACTGCACGGAGGAGCTGTTTTATCGTTTCTACCGTGCAGTTCGACATGTAAACTGCCCAGAAACCGAATCTGCTGACAGATCGCAAATCGGCCGATATCGCGTTTTCGGCCCTCAGAAGCGCCGAAATCGCGTTTTCTCGCTGAGCCCAGTGGACGGTGACTCGGTATGAAAACTGCACGGAGGAGCTGTTTTATCGTTTCTACCGTGCAGTTCGACATGTAAACTGCCCAGAAACCGAATCTGCTGACAGATCGCAAATCGGCCGATATCGCGTTTTCGGCCCTCAGAAGCGCCGAAATCGCGTTTTCTCGCTGAGCCCAGTGGACGGTGACTCGGTATGAAAACTGCACGGAGGAGCTGTTTTATCGTTTCTACCGTGCAGTTCGACATGTAAACTGCCCAGAAACCGAATCTGCTGACAGATCGCAAATCGGCCGATATCGCGTTTTCGGCCCTCAGAAGCGCCGAAATCGCGTTTTCTCGCTGAGCCCAGTGGACGGTGACTCGGTATGAAAACTGCACGGAGGAGCTGTTTTATCGTTTCTACCGTGCAGTTCGACATGTAAACTGCCCAGAAACCGAATCTGCTGACAGATCGCAAATCGGCCGATATCGCGTTTTCGGCCCTCAGAAGCGCCGAAATCGCGTTTTCTCGCTGAGCCCAGTGGACGGTGACTCGGTATGAAAACTGCACGGAGGAGCTGTTTTATCGTTTCTACCGTGCAGTTCGACATGTAAACTGCCCAGAAACCGAATCTGCTGACAGATCGCAAATCGGCCGATATCGCGTTTTCGGCCCTCAGAAGCGCCGAAATCGCGTTTTCTCGCTGAGCCCAGTGGACGGTGACTCGGTATGAAAACTGCACGGAGGAGCTGTTTTATCGTTTCTACCGTGCAGTTCGACATGTAAACTGCCCAGAAACCGAATCTGCTGACAGATCGCAAATCGGCCGATATCGCGTTTTCGGCCCTCAGAAGCGCCGAAATCGCGTTTTCTCGCTGAGCCCAGTGGACGGTGACTCGGTATGAAAACTGCACGGAGGAGCTGTTTTATCGTTTCTACCGTGCAGTTCGACATGTAAACTGCCCAGAAACCGAATCTGCTGACAGATCGCAAATCGGCCGATATCGCGTTTTCGGCCCTCAGAAGCGCCGAAATCGCGTTTTCTCGCTGAGCCCAGTGGACGGTGACTCGGTATGAAAACTGCACGGAGGAGCTGTTTTATCGTTTCTACCGTGCAGTTCGACATGTAAACTGCCCAGAAACCGAATCTGCTGACAGATCGCAAATCGGCCGATATCGCGTTTTCGGCCCTCAGAAGCGCCGAAATCGCGTTTTCTCGCTGAGCCCAGTGGACGGTGACTCGGTATGAAAACTGCACGGAGGAGCTGTTTTATCGTTTCTACCGTGCAGTTCGACATGTAAACTGCCCAGAAACCGAATCTGCTGACAGATCGCAAATCGGCCGATATCGCGTTTTCGGCCCTCAGAAGCGCCGAAATCGCGTTTTCTCGCTGAGCCCAGTGGACGGTGACTCGGTATGAAAACTGCACGGAGGAGCTGTTTTATCGTTTCTACCGTGCAGTTCGACATGTAAACTGCCCAGAAACCGAATCTGCTGACAGATCGCAAATCGGCCGATATCGCGTTTTCGGCCCTCAGAAGCGCCGAAATCGCGTTTTCTCGCTGAGCCCAGTGGACGGTGACTCGGTATGAAAACTGCACGGAGGAGCTGTTTTATCGTTTCTACCGTGCAGTTCGACATGTAAACTGCCCAGAAACCGAATCTGCTGACAGATCGCAAATCGGCCGATATCGCGTTTTCGGCCCTCAGAAGCGCCGAAATCGCGTTTTCTCGCTGAGCCCAGTGGACGGTGACTCGGTATGAAAACTGCACGGAGGAGCTGTTTTATCGTTTCTACCGTGCAGTTCGACATGTAAACTGCCCAGAAACCGAATCTGCTGACAGATCGCAAATCGGCCGATATCGCGTTTTCGGCCCTCAGAAGCGCCGAAATCGCGTTTTCTCGCTGAGCCCAGTGGACGGTGACTCGGTATGAAAACTGCACGGAGGAGCTGTTTTATCGTTTCTACCGTGCAGTTCGACATGTAAACTGCCCAGAAACCGAATCTGCTGACAGATCGCAAATCGGCCGATATCGCGTTTTCGGCCCTCAGAAGCGCCGAAATCGCGTTTTCTCGCTGAGCCCAGTGGACGGTGACTCGGTATGAAAACTGCACGGAGGAGCTGTTTTATCGTTTCTACCGTGCAGTTCGACATGTAAACTGCCCAGAAACCGAATCTGCTGACAGATCGCAAATCGGCCGATATCGCGTTTTCGGCCCTCAGAAGCGCCGAAATCGCGTTTTCTCGCTGAGCCCAGTGGACGGTGACTCGGTATGAAAACTGCACGGAGGAGCTGTTTTATCGTTTCTACCGTGCAGTTCGACATGTAAACTGCCCAGAAACCGAATCTGCTGACAGATCGCAAATCGGCCGATATCGCGTTTTCGGCCCTCAGAAGCGCCGAAATCGCGTTTTCTCGCTGAGCCCAGTGGACGGTGACTCGGTATGAAAACTGCACGGAGGAGCTGTTTTATCGTTTCTACCGTGCAGTTCGACATGTAAACTGCCCAGAAACCGAATCTGCTGACAGATCGCAAATCGGCCGATATCGCGTTTTCGGCCCTCAGAAGCGCCGAAATCGCGTTTTCTCGCTGAGCCCAGTGGACGGTGACTCGGTATGAAAACTGCACGGAGGAGCTGTTTTATCGTTTCTACCGTGCAGTTCGACATGTAAACTGCCCAGAAACCGAATCTGCTGACAGATCGCAAATCGGCCGATATCGCGTTTTCGGCCCTCAGAAGCGCCGAAATCGCGTTTTCTCGCTGAGCCCAGTGGACGGTGACTCGGTATGAAAACTGCACGGAGGAGCTGTTTTATCGTTTCTACCGTGCAGTTCGACATGTAAACTGCCCAGAAACCGAATCTGCTGACAGATCGCAAATCGGCCGATATCGCGTTTTCGGCCCTCAGAAGCGCCGAAATCGCGTTTTCTCGCTGAGCCCAGTGGACGGTGACTCGGTATGAAAACTGCACGGAGGAGCTGTTTTATCGTTTCTACCGTGCAGTTCGACATGTAAACTGCCCAGAAACCGAATCTGCTGACAGATCGCAAATCGGCCGATATCGCGTTTTCGGCCCTCAGAAGCGCCGAAATCGCGTTTTCTCGCTGAGCCCAGTGGACGGTGACTCGGTATGAAAACTGCACGGAGGAGCTGTTTTATCGTTTCTACCGTGCAGTTCGACATGTAAACTGCCCAGAAACCGAATCTGCTGACAGATCGCAAATCGGCCGATATCGCGTTTTCGGCCCTCAGAAGCGCCGAAATCGCGTTTTCTCGCTGAGCCCAGTGGACGGTGACTCGGTATGAAAACTGCACGGAGGAGCTGTTTTATCGTTTCTACCGTGCAGTTCGACATGTAAACTGCCCAGAAACCGAATCTGCTGACAGATCGCAAATCGGCCGATATCGCGTTTTCGGCCCTCAGAAGCGCCGAAATCGCGTTTTCTCGCTGAGCCCAGTGGACGGTGACTCGGTATGAAAACTGCACGGAGGAGCTGTTTTATCGTTTCTACCGTGCAGTTCGACATGTAAACTGCCCAGAAACCGAATCTGCTGACAGATCGCAAATCGGCCGATATCGCGTTTTCGGCCCTCAGAAGCGCCGAAATCGCGTTTTCTCGCTGAGCCCAGTGGACGGTGACTCGGTATGAAAACTGCACGGAGGAGCTGTTTTATCGTTTCTACCGTGCAGTTCGACATGTAAACTGCCCAGAAACCGAATCTGCTGACAGATCGCAAATCGGCCGATATCGCGTTTTCGGCCCTCAGAAGCGCCGAAATCGCGTTTTCTCGCTGAGCCCAGTGGACGGTGACTCGGTATGAAAACTGCACGGAGGAGCTGTTTTATCGTTTCTACCGTGCAGTTCGACATGTAAACTGCCCAGAAACCGAATCTGCTGACAGATCGCAAATCGGCCGATATCGCGTTTTCGGCCCTCAGAAGCGCCGAAATCGCGTTTTCTCGCTGAGCCCAGTGGACGGTGACTCGGTATGAAAACTGCACGGAGGAGCTGTTTTATCGTTTCTACCGTGCAGTTCGACATGTAAACTGCCCAGAAACCGAATCTGCTGACAGATCGCAAATCGGCCGATATCGCGTTTTCGGCCCTCAGAAGCGCCGAAATCGCGTTTTCTCGCTGAGCCCAGTGGACGGTGACTCGGTATGAAAACTGCACGGAGGAGCTGTTTTATCGTTTCTACCGTGCAGTTCGACATGTAAACTGCCCAGAAACCGAATCTGCTGACAGATCGCAAATCGGCCGATATCGCGTTTTCGGCCCTCAGAAGCGCCGAAATCGCGTTTTCTCGCTGAGCCCAGTGGACGGTGACTCGGTATGAAAACTGCACGGAGGAGCTGTTTTATCGTTTCTACCGTGCAGTTCGACATGTAAACTGCCCAGAAACCGAATCTGCTGACAGATCGCAAATCGGCCGATATCGCGTTTTCGGCCCTCAGAAGCGCCGAAATCGCGTTTTCTCGCTGAGCCCAGTGGACGGTGACTCGGTATGAAAACTGCACGGAGGAGCTGTTTTATCGTTTCTACCGTGCAGTTCGACATGTAAACTGCCCAGAAACCGAATCTGCTGACAGATCGCAAATCGGCCGATATCGCGTTTTCGGCCCTCAGAAGCGCCGAAATCGCGTTTTCTCGCTGAGCCCAGTGGACGGTGACTCGGTATGAAAACTGCACGGAGGAGCTGTTTTATCGTTTCTACCGTGCAGTTCGACATGTAAACTGCCCAGAAACCGAATCTGCTGACAGATCGCAAATCGGCCGATATCGCGTTTTCGGCCCTCAGAAGCGCCGAAATCGCGTTTTCTCGCTGAGCCCAGTGGACGGTGACTCGGTATGAAAACTGCACGGAGGAGCTGTTTTATCGTTTCTACCGTGCAGTTCGACATGTAAACTGCCCAGAAACCGAATCTGCTGACAGATCGCAAATCGGCCGATATCGCGTTTTCGGCCCTCAGAAGCGCCGAAATCGCGTTTTCTCGCTGAGCCCAGTGGACGGTGACTCGGTATGAAAACTGCACGGAGGAGCTGTTTTATCGTTTCTACCGTGCAGTTCGACATGTAAACTGCCCAGAAACCGAATCTGCTGACAGATCGCAAATCGGCCGATATCGCGTTTTCGGCCCTCAGAAGCGCCGAAATCGCGTTTTCTCGCTGAGCCCAGTGGACGGTGACTCGGTATGAAAACTGCACGGAGGAGCTGTTTTATCGTTTCTACCGTGCAGTTCGACATGTAAACTGCCCAGAAACCGAATCTGCTGACAGATCGCAAATCGGCCGATATCGCGTTTTCGGCCCTCAGAAGCGCCGAAATCGCGTTTTCTCGCTGAGCCCAGTGGACGGTGACTCGGTATGAAAACTGCACGGAGGAGCTGTTTTATCGTTTCTACCGTGCAGTTCGACATGTAAACTGCCCAGAAACCGAATCTGCTGACAGATCGCAAATCGGCCGATATCGCGTTTTCGGCCCTCAGAAGCGCCGAAATCGCGTTTTCTCGCTGAGCCCAGTGGACGGTGACTCGGTATGAAAACTGCACGGAGGAGCTGTTTTATCGTTTCTACCGTGCAGTTCGACATGTAAACTGCCCAGAAACCGAATCTGCTGACAGATCGCAAATCGGCCGATATCGCGTTTTCGGCCCTCAGAAGCGCCGAAATCGCGTTTTCTCGCTGAGCCCAGTGGACGGTGACTCGGTATGAAAACTGCACGGAGGAGCTGTTTTATCGTTTCTACCGTGCAGTTCGACATGTAAACTGCCCAGAAACCGAATCTGCTGACAGATCGCAAATCGGCCGATATCGCGTTTTCGGCCCTCAGAAGCGCCGAAATCGCGTTTTCTCGCTGAGCCCAGTGGACGGTGACTCGGTATGAAAACTGCACGGAGGAGCTGTTTTATCGTTTCTACCGTGCAGTTCGACATGTAAACTGCCCAGAAACCGAATCTGCTGACAGATCGCAAATCGGCCGATATCGCGTTTTCGGCCCTCAGAAGCGCCGAAATCGCGTTTTCTCGCTGAGCCCAGTGGACGGTGACTCGGTATGAAAACTGCACGGAGGAGCTGTTTTATCGTTTCTACCGTGCAGTTCGACATGTAAACTGCCCAGAAACCGAATCTGCTGACAGATCGCAAATCGGCCGATATCGCGTTTTCGGCCCTCAGAAGCGCCGAAATCGCGTTTTCTCGCTGAGCCCAGTGGACGGTGACTCGGTATGAAAACTGCACGGAGGAGCTGTTTTATCGTTTCTACCGTGCAGTTCGACATGTAAACTGCCCAGAAACCGAATCTGCTGACAGATCGCAAATCGGCCGATATCGCGTTTTCGGCCCTCAGAAGCGCCGAAATCGCGTTTTCTCGCTGAGCCCAGTGGACGGTGACTCGGTATGAAAACTGCACGGAGGAGCTGTTTTATCGTTTCTACCGTGCAGTTCGACATGTAAACTGCCCAGAAACCGAATCTGCTGACAGATCGCAAATCGGCCGATATCGCGTTTTCGGCCCTCAGAAGCGCCGAAATCGCGTTTTCTCGCTGAGCCCAGTGGACGGTGACTCGGTATGAAAACTGCACGGAGGAGCTGTTTTATCGTTTCTACCGTGCAGTTCGACATGTAAACTGCCCAGAAACCGAATCTGCTGACAGATCGCAAATCGGCCGATATCGCGTTTTCGGCCCTCAGAAGCGCCGAAATCGCGTTTTCTCGCTGAGCCCAGTGGACGGTGACTCGGTATGAAAACTGCACGGAGGAGCTGTTTTATCGTTTCTACCGTGCAGTTCGACATGTAAACTGCCCAGAAACCGAATCTGCTGACAGATCGCAAATCGGCCGATATCGCGTTTTCGGCCCTCAGAAGCGCCGAAATCGCGTTTTCTCGCTGAGCCCAGTGGACGGTGACTCGGTATGAAAACTGCACGGAGGAGCTGTTTTATCGTTTCTACCGTGCAGTTCGACATGTAAACTGCCCAGAAACCGAATCTGCTGACAGATCGCAAATCGGCCGATATCGCGTTTTCGGCCCTCAGAAGCGCCGAAATCGCGTTTTCTCGCTGAGCCCAGTGGACGGTGACTCGGTATGAAAACTGCACGGAGGAGCTGTTTTATCGTTTCTACCGTGCAGTTCGACATGTAAACTGCCCAGAAACCGAATCTGCTGACAGATCGCAAATCGGCCGATATCGCGTTTTCGGCCCTCAGAAGCGCCGAAATCGCGTTTTCTCGCTGAGCCGAGTGGACGGTGACTCGGTATGAAAACTGCAGGAGGAGCTGTTTTATCGTTTCTACCGTGCAGTTCGACATGTAAACTGCCCAGAAACCGAATCTGCTGACAGATCGCAAATCGGCCGATATCGCGTTTTCGGCCCTCAGAAGCGCCGAAATCGCGTTTTCTCGCTGAGCCCAGTGGACGGTGACTCGGTATGAAAACTGCACGGAGGAGCTGTTTTATCGTTTCTACCGTGCAGTTCGACATGTAAACTGCCCAGAAACCGAATCTGCTGACAGATCGCAAATCGGCCGATATCGCGTTTTCGGCCCTCAGAAGCGCCGAAATCGCGTTTTCTCGCTGAGCCCAGTGGACGGTGACTCGGTATGAAAACTGCACGGAGGAGCTGTTTTATCGTTTCTACCGTGCAGTTCGACATGTAAACTGCCCAGAAACCGAATCTGCTGACAGATCGCAAATCGGCCGATATCGCGTTTTCGGCCCTCAGAAGCGCCGAAATCGCGTTTTCTCGCTGAGCCCAGTGGACGGTGACTCGGTATGAAAACTGCACGGAGGAGCTGTTTTATCGTTTCTACCGTGCAGTTCGACATGTAAACTGCCCAGAAACCGAATCTGCTGACAGATCGCAAATCGGCCGATATCGCGTTTTCGGCCCTCAGAAGCGCCGAAATCGCGTTTTCTCGCTGAGCCCAGTGGACGGTGACTCGGTATGAAAACTGCACGGAGGAGCTGTTTTATCGTTTCTACCGTGCAGTTCGACATGTAAACTGCCCAGAAACCGAATCTGCTGACAGATCGCAAATCGGCCGATATCGCGTTTTCGGCCCTCAGAAGCGCCGAAATCGCGTTTTCTCGCTGAGCCCAGTGGACGGTGACTCGGTATGAAAACTGCACGGAGGAGCTGTTTTATCGTTTCTACCGTGCAGTTCGACATGTAAACTGCCCAGAAACCGAATCTGCTGACAGATCGCAAATCGGCCGATATCGCGTTTTCGGCCCTCAGAAGCGCCGAAATCGCGTTTTCTCGCTGAGCCCAGTGGACGGTGACTCGGTATGAAAACTGCACGGAGGAGCTGTTTTATCGTTTCTACCGTGCAGTTCGACATGTAAACTGCCCAGAAACCGAATCTGCTGACAGATCGCAAATCGGCCGATATCGCGTTTTCGGCCCTCAGAAGCGCCGAAATCGCGTTTTCTCGCTGAGCCCAGTGGACGGTGACTCGGTATGAAAACTGCACGGAGGAGCTGTTTTATCGTTTCTACCGTGCAGTTCGACATGTAAACTGCCCAGAAACCGAATCTGCTGACAGATCGCAAATCGGCCGATATCGCGTTTTCGGCCCTCAGAAGCGCCGAAATCGCGTTTTCTCGCTGAGCCGAGTGGACGGTGACTCGGTATGAAAACTGCACGGAGGAGCTGTTTTATCGTTTCTACCGTGCAGTTCGACATGTAAACTGCCCAGAAACCGAATCTGCTGACAGATCGCAAATCGGCCGATATCGCGTTTTCGGCCCTCAGAAGCGCCGAAATCGCGTTTTCTCGCTGAGCCCAGTGGACGGTGACTCGGTATGAAAACTGCACGGAGGAGCTGTTTTATCGTTTCTACCGTGCAGTTCGACATGTAAACTGCCCAGAAACCGAATCTGCTGACAGATCGCAAATCGGCCGATATCGCGTTTTCGGCCCTCAGAAGCGCCGAAATCGCGTTTTCTCGCTGAGCCCAGTGGACGGTGACTCGGTATGAAAACTGCACGGAGGAGCTGTTTTATCGTTTCTACCGTGCAGTTCGACATGTAAACTGCCCAGAAACCGAATCTGCTGACAGATCGCAAATCGGCCGATATCGCGTTTTCGGCCCTCAGAAGCGCCGAAATCGCGTTTTCTCGCTGAGCCCAGTGGACGGTGACTCGGTATGAAAACTGCACGGAGGAGCTGTTTTATCGTTTCTACCGTGCAGTTCGACATGTAAACTGCCCAGAAACCGAATCTGCTGACAGATCGCAAATCGGCCGATATCGCGTTTTCGGCCCTCAGAAGCGCCGAAATCGCGTTTTCTCGCTGAGCCCAGTGGACGGTGACTCGGTATGAAAACTGCACGGAGGAGCTGTTTTATCGTTTCTACCGTGCAGTTCGACATGTAAACTGCCCAGAAACCGAATCTGCTGACAGATCGCAAATCGGCCGATATCGCGTTTTCGGCCCTCAGAAGCGCCGAAATCGCGTTTTCTCGCTGAGCCCAGTGGACGGTGACTCGGTATGAAAACTGCACGGAGGAGCTGTTTTATCGTTTCTACCGTGCAGTTCGACATGTAAACTGCCCAGAAACCGAATCTGCTGACAGATCGCAAATCGGCCGATATCGCGTTTTCGGCCCTCAGAAGCGCCGAAATCGCGTTTTCTCGCTGAGCCCAGTGGACGGTGACTCGGTATGAAAACTGCACGGAGGAGCTGTTTTATCGTTTCTACCGTGCAGTTCGACATGTAAACTGCCCAGAAACCGAATCTGCTGACAGATCGCAAATCGGCCGATATCGCGTTTTCGGCCCTCAGAAGCGCCGAAATCGCGTTTTCTCGCTGAGCCCAGTGGACGGTGACTCGGTATGAAAACTGCACGGAGGAGCTGTTTTATCGTTTCTACCGTGCAGTTCGACATGTAAACTGCCCAGAAACCGAATCTGCTGACAGATCGCAAATCGGCCGATATCGCGTTTTCGGCCCTCAGAAGCGCCGAAATCGCGTTTTCTCGCTGAGCCCAGTGGACGGTGACTCGGTATGAAAACTGCACGGAGGAGCTGTTTTATCGTTTCTACCGTGCAGTTCGACATGTAAACTGCCCAGAAACCGAATCTGCTGACAGATCGCAAATCGGCCGATATCGCGTTTTCGGCCCTCAGAAGCGCCGAAATCGCGTTTTCTCGCTGAGCCCAGTGGACGGTGACTCGGTATGAAAACTGCACGGAGGAGCTGTTTTATCGTTTCTACCGTGCAGTTCGACATGTAAACTGCCCAGAAACCGAATCTGCTGACAGATCGCAAATCGGCCGATATCGCGTTTTCGGCCCTCAGAAGCGCCGAAATCGCGTTTTCTCGCTGAGCCCAGTGGACGGTGACTCGGTATGAAAACTGCACGGAGGAGCTGTTTTATCGTTTCTACCGTGCAGTTCGACATGTAAACTGCCCAGAAACCGAATCTGCTGACAGATCGCAAATCGGCCGATATCGCGTTTTCGGCCCTCAGAAGCGCCGAAATCGCGTTTTCTCGCTGAGCCCAGTGGACGGTGACTCGGTATGAAAACTGCACGGAGGAGCTGTTTTATCGTTTCTACCGTGCAGTTCGACATGTAAACTGCCCAGAAACCGAATCTGCTGACAGATCGCAAATCGGCCGATATCGCGTTTTCGGCCCTCAGAAGCGCCGAAATCGCGTTTTCTCGCTGAGCCCAGTGGACGGTGACTCGGTATGAAAACTGCACGGAGGAGCTGTTTTATCGTTTCTACCGTGCAGTTCGACATGTAAACTGCCCAGAAACCGAATCTGCTGACAGATCGCAAATCGGCCGATATCGCGTTTTCGGCCCTCAGAAGCGCCGAAATCGCGTTTTCTCGCTGAGCCCAGTGGACGGTGACTCGGTATGAAAACTGCACGGAGGAGCTGTTTTATCGTTTCTACCGTGCAGTTCGACATGTAAACTGCCCAGAAACCGAATCTGCTGACAGATCGCAAATCGGCCGATATCGCGTTTTCGGCCCTCAGAAGCGCCGAAATCGCGTTTTCTCGCTGAGCCCAGTGGACGGTGACTCGGTATGAAAACTGCACGGAGGAGCTGTTTTATCGTTTCTACCGTGCAGTTCGACATGTAAACTGCCCAGAAACCGAATCTGCTGACAGATCGCAAATCGGCCGATATCGCGTTTTCGGCCCTCAGAAGCGCCGAAATCGCGTTTTCTCGCTGAGCCCAGTGGACGGTGACTCGGTATGAAAACTGCACGGAGGAGCTGTTTTATCGTTTCTACCGTGCAGTTCGACATGTAAACTGCCCAGAAACCGAATCTGCTGACAGATCGCAAATCGGCCGATATCGCGTTTTCGGCCCTCAGAAGCGCCGAAATCGCGTTTTCTCGCTGAGCCCAGTGGACGGTGACTCGGTATGAAAACTGCACGGAGGAGCTGTTTTATCGTTTCTACCGTGCAGTTCGACATGTAAACTGCCCAGAAACCGAATCTGCTGACAGATCGCAAATCGGCCGATATCGCGTTTTCGGCCCTCAGAAGCGCCGAAATCGCGTTTTCTCGCTGAGCCCAGTGGACGGTGACTCGGTATGAAAACTGCACGGAGGAGCTGTTTTATCGTTTCTACCGTGCAGTTCGACATGTAAACTGCCCAGAAACCGAATCTGCTGACAGATCGCAAATCGGCCGATATCGCGTTTTCGGCCCTCAGAAGCGCCGAAATCGCGTTTTCTCGCTGAGCCCAGTGGACGGTGACTCGGTATGAAAACTGCACGGAGGAGCTGTTTTATCGTTTCTACCGTGCAGTTCGACATGTAAACTGCCCAGAAACCGAATCTGCTGACAGATCGCAAATCGGCCGATATCGCGTTTTCGGCCCTCAGAAGCGCCGAAATCGCGTTTTCTCGCTGAGCCCAGTGGACGGTGACTCGGTATGAAAACTGCACGGAGGAGCTGTTTTATCGTTTCTACCGTGCAGTTCGACATGTAAACTGCCCAGAAACCGAATCTGCTGACAGATCGCAAATCGGCCGATATCGCGTTTTCGGCCCTCAGAAGCGCCGAAATCGCGTTTTCTCGCTGAGCCCAGTGGACGGTGACTCGGTATGAAAACTGCACGGAGGAGCTGTTTTATCGTTTCTACCGTGCAGTTCGACATGTAAACTGCCCAGAAACCGAATCTGCTGACAGATCGCAAATCGGCCGATATCGCGTTTTCGGCCCTCAGAAGCGCCGAAATCGCGTTTTCTCGCTGAGCCCAGTGGACGGTGACTCGGTATGAAAACTGCACGGAGGAGCTGTTTTATCGTTTCTACCGTGCAGTTCGACATGTAAACTGCCCAGAAACCGAATCTGCTGACAGATCGCAAATCGGCCGATATCGCGTTTTCGGCCCTCAGAAGCGCCGAAATCGCGTTTTCTCGCTGAGCCGAGTGGACGGTGACTCGGTATGAAAACTGCACGGAGGAGCTGTTTTATCGTTTCTACCGTGCAGTTCGACATGTAAACTGCCCAGAAACCGAATCTGCTGACAGATCGCAAATCGGCCGATATCGCGTTTTCGGCCCTCAGAAGCGCCGAAATCGCGTTTTCTCGCTGAGCCCAGTGGACGGTGACTCGGTATGAAAACTGCACGGAGGAGCTGTTTTATCGTTTCTACCGTGCAGTTCGACATGTAAACTGCCCAGAAACCGAATCTGCTGACAGATCGCAAATCGGCCGATATCGCGTTTTCGGCCCTCAGAAGCGCCGAAATCGCGTTTTCTCGCTGAGCCCAGTGGACGGTGACTCGGTATGAAAACTGCACGGAGGAGCTGTTTTATCGTTTCTACCGTGCAGTTCGACATGTAAACTGCCCAGAAACCGAATCTGCTGACAGATCGCAAATCGGCCGATATCGCGTTTTCGGCCCTCAGAAGCGCCGAAATCGCGTTTTCTCGCTGAGCCCAGTGGACGGTGACTCGGTATGAAAACTGCACGGAGGAGCTGTTTTATCGTTTCTACCGTGCAGTTCGACATGTAAACTGCCCAGAAACCGAATCTGCTGACAGATCGCAAATCGGCCGATATCGCGTTTTCGGCCCTCAGAAGCGCCGAAATCGCGTTTTCTCGCTGAGCCCAGTGGACGGTGACTCGGTATGAAAACTGCACGGAGGAGCTGTTTTATCGTTTCTACCGTGCAGTTCGACATGTAAACTGCCCAGAAACCGAATCTGCTGACAGATCGCAAATCGGCCGATATCGCGTTTTCGGCCCTCAGAAGCGCCGAAATCGCGTTTTCTCGCTGAGCCCAGTGGACGGTGACTCGGTATGAAAACTGCACGGAGGAGCTGTTTTATCGTTTCTACCGTGCAGTTCGACATGTAAACTGCCCAGAAACCGAATCTGCTGACAGATCGCAAATCGGCCGATATCGCGTTTTCGGCCCTCAGAAGCGCCGAAATCGCGTTTTCTCGCTGAGCCGAGTGGACGGTGACTCGGTATGAAAACTGCACGGAGGAGCTGTTTTATCGTTTCTACCGTGCAGTTCGACATGTAAACTGCCCAGAAACCGAATCTGCTGACAGATCGCAAATCGGCCGATATCGCGTTTTCGGCCCTCAGAAGCGCCGAAATCGCGTTTTCTCGCTGAGCCCAGTGGACGGTGACTCGGTATGAAAACTGCACGGAGGAGCTGTTTTATCGTTTCTACCGTGCAGTTCGACATGTAAACTGCCCAGAAACCGAATCTGCTGACAGATCGCAAATCGGCCGATATCGCGTTTTCGGCCCTCAGAAGCGCCGAAATCGCGTTTTCTCGCTGAGCCCAGTGGACGGTGACTCGGTATGAAAACTGCACGGAGGAGCTGTTTTATCGTTTCTACCGTGCAGTTCGACATGTAAACTGCCCAGAAACCGAATCTGCTGACAGATCGCAAATCGGCCGATATCGCGTTTTCGGCCCTCAGAAGCGCCGAAATCGCGTTTTCTCGCTGAGCCCAGTGGACGGTGACTCGGTATGAAAACTGCACGGAGGAGCTGTTTTATCGTTTCTACCGTGCAGTTCGACATGTAAACTGCCCAGAAACCGAATCTGCTGACAGATCGCAAATCGGCCGATATCGCGTTTTCGGCCCTCAGAAGCGCCGAAATCGCGTTTTCTCGCTGAGCCCAGTGGACGGTGACTCGGTATGAAAACTGCACGGAGGAGCTGTTTTATCGTTTCTACCGTGCAGTTCGACATGTAAACTGCCCAGAAACCGAATCTGCTGACAGATCGCAAATCGGCCGATATCGCGTTTTCGGCCCTCAGAAGCGCCGAAATCGCGTTTTCTCGCTGAGCCCAGTGGACGGTGACTCGGTATGAAAACTGCACGGAGGAGCTGTTTTATCGTTTCTACCGTGCAGTTCGACATGTAAACTGCCCAGAAACCGAATCTGCTGACAGATCGCAAATCGGCCGATATCGCGTTTTCGGCCCTCAGAAGCGCCGAAATCGCGTTTTCTCGCTGAGCCCAGTGGACGGTGACTCGGTATGAAAACTGCACGGAGGAGCTGTTTTATCGTTTCTACCGTGCAGTTCGACATGTAAACTGCCCAGAAACCGAATCTGCTGACAGATCGCAAATCGGCCGATATCGCGTTTTCGGCCCTCAGAAGCGCCGAAATCGCGTTTTCTCGCTGAGCCGAGTGGACGGTGACTCGGTATGAAAACTGCACGGAGGAGCTGTTTTATCGTTTCTACCGTGCAGTTCGACATGTAAACTGCCCAGAAACCGAATCTGCTGACAGATCGCAAATCGGCCGATATCGCGTTTTCGGCCCTCAGAAGCGCCGAAATCGCGTTTTCTCGCTGAGCCCAGTGGACGGTGACTCGGTATGAAAACTGCACGGAGGAGCTGTTTTATCGTTTCTACCGTGCAGTTCGACATGTAAACTGCCCAGAAACCGAATCTGCTGACAGATCGCAAATCGGCCGATATCGCGTTTTCGGCCCTCAGAAGCGCCGAAATCGCGTTTTCTCGCTGAGCCCAGTGGACGGTGACTCGGTATGAAAACTGCACGGAGGAGCTGTTTTATCGTTTCTACCGTGCAGTTCGACATGTAAACTGCCCAGAAACCGAATCTGCTGACAGATCGCAAATCGGCCGATATCGCGTTTTCGGCCCTCAGAAGCGCCGAAATCGCGTTTTCTCGCTGAGCCCAGTGGACGGTGACTCGGTATGAAAACTGCACGGAGGAGCTGTTTTATCGTTTCTACCGTGCAGTTCGACATGTAAACTGCCCAGAAACCGAATCTGCTGACAGATCGCAAATCGGCCGATATCGCGTTTTCGGCCCTCAGAAGCGCCGAAATCGCGTTTTCTCGCTGAGCCCAGTGGACGGTGACTCGGTATGAAAACTGCACGGAGGAGCTGTTTTATCGTTTCTACCGTGCAGTTCGACATGTAAACTGCCCAGAAACCGAATCTGCTGACAGATCGCAAATCGGCCGATATCGCGTTTTCGGCCCTCAGAAGCGCCGAAATCGCGTTTTCTCGCTGAGCCCAGTGGACGGTGACTCGGTATGAAAACTGCACGGAGGAGCTGTTTTATCGTTTCTACCGTGCAGTTCGACATGTAAACTGCCCAGAAACCGAATCTGCTGACAGATCGCAAATCGGCCGATATCGCGTTTTCGGCCCTCAGAAGCGCCGAAATCGCGTTTTCTCGCTGAGCCGAGTGGACGGTGACTCGGTATGAAAACTGCACGGAGGAGCTGTTTTATCGTTTCTACCGTGCAGTTCGACATGTAAACTGCCCAGAAACCGAATCTGCTGACAGATCGCAAATCGGCCGATATCGCGTTTTCGGCCCTCAGAAGCGCCGAAATCGCGTTTTCTCGCTGAGCCCAGTGGACGGTGACTCGGTATGAAAACTGCACGGAGGAGCTGTTTTATCGTTTCTACCGTGCAGTTCGACATGTAAACTGCCCAGAAACCGAATCTGCTGACAGATCGCAAATCGGCCGATATCGCGTTTTCGGCCCTCAGAAGCGCCGAAATCGCGTTTTCTCGCTGAGCCCAGTGGACGGTGACTCGGTATGAAAACTGCACGGAGGAGCTGTTTTATCGTTTCTACCGTGCAGTTCGACATGTAAACTGCCCAGAAACCGAATCTGCTGACAGATCGCAAATCGGCCGATATCGCGTTTTCGGCCCTCAGAAGCGCCGAAATCGCGTTTTCTCGCTGAGCCCAGTGGACGGTGACTCGGTATGAAAACTGCACGGAGGAGCTGTTTTATCGTTTCTACCGTGCAGTTCGACATGTAAACTGCCCAGAAACCGAATCTGCTGACAGATCGCAAATCGGCCGATATCGCGTTTTCGGCCCTCAGAAGCGCCGAAATCGCGTTTTCTCGCTGAGCCCAGTGGACGGTGACTCGGTATGAAAACTGCACGGAGGAGCTGTTTTATCGTTTCTACCGTGCAGTTCGACATGTAAACTGCCCAGAAACCGAATCTGCTGACAGATCGCAAATCGGCCGATATCGCGTTTTCGGCCCTCAGAAGCGCCGAAATCGCGTTTTCTCGCTGAGCCCAGTGGACGGTGACTCGGTATGAAAACTGCACGGAGGAGCTGTTTTATCGTTTCTACCGTGCAGTTCGACATGTAAACTGCCCAGAAACCGAATCTGCTGACAGATCGCAAATCGGCCGATATCGCGTTTTCGGCCCTCAGAAGCGCCGAAATCGCGTTTTCTCGCTGAGCCCAGTGGACGGTGACTCGGTATGAAAACTGCACGGAGGAGCTGTTTTATCGTTTCTACCGTGCAGTTCGACATGTAAACTGCCCAGAAACCGAATCTGCTGACAGATCGCAAATCGGCCGATATCGCGTTTTCGGCCCTCAGAAGCGCCGAAATCGCGTTTTCTCACTCCGAAATCGCGTTTTCTCGCTGAGCCCAGTGGACGGTGACTCGGTATGAAAACTGCACGGAGGAGCTGTTTTATCGTTTCTACCGTGCAGCGGTATGAAAACTGCACGGGGGAGCTGTTTTATCGTTTCTACCGTGCAGTTCGACATGTAAACTGCCCAGAAACCGAATCTGCTGACAGATCGCAAATCGGCCGATATCGCGTTTTCGGCCCTCAGAAACGCCGACGAAATCGCGTTTTCTCGCTGAGCCCAGTGGACGGTGACTCGGTATGAAAACTGCACGGAGGAGCTGTTTTATCGTTTCTACCGTGCAGTTCGACATGTAAACTGCCCAGAAACCGAATCTGCTGACAGATCGCAAATCGGCCGATATCGCGTTTTCGGCCCTCAGAAGCGCCGAAATCGCGTTTTCTCGCTGAGCCGAGTGGACGGTGACTCGGTATGAAAACTGCACGGAGGAGCTGTTTTATCGTTTCTACCGTGCAGTTCGACATGTAAACTGCCCAGAAACCGAATCTGCTGACAGATCGCAAATCGGCCGATATCGCGTTTTCGGCCCTCAGAAGCGCCGAAATCGCGTTTTCTCGCTGAGCCCAGTGGACGGTGACTCGGTATGAAAACTGCACGGAGGAGCTGTTTTATCGTTTCTACCGTGCAGTTCGACATGTAAACTGCCCAGAAACCGAATCTGCTGACAGATCGAAAATCGGCCGATATCGCGTTTTCGGCCCTCAGAAGCGCCGAAATCGCGTTTTCTCGCTGAGCCCAGTGGACGGTGACTCGGTATGAAAACTGCACGGAGGAGCTGTTTTATCGTTTCTACCGTGCAGTTCGACATGTAAACTGCCCAGAAACCGAATCTGCTGACAGATCGAAAATCGGCCGATATCGCGTTTTCGGCCCTCAGAAGCGCCGAAATCGCGTTTTCTCGCTGAGCCCAGTGGACGGTGACTCGGTATGAAAACTGCACGGAGGAGCTGTTTTATCGTTTCTACCGTGCAGTTCGACATGTAAACTGCCCAGAAACCGAATCTGCTGACAGATCGCAAATCGGCCGATATCGCGTTTTCGGCCCTCAGAAGCGCCGAAATCGCGTTTTCTCGCTGAGCCCAGTGGACGGTGATGAAAACTGCACGGAGGAGCTGTTTTATCGTTTCTACCGTGCAGTTCGACATGTAAACTGCCCAGAAACCGAATCTGCTGACAGATCGCAAATCGGCCGATATCGCGTTTTCGGCCCTCAGAAGCGCCGAAATCGCGTTTTCTCGCTGAGCCCAGTGGACGGTGACTCGGTATGAAAACTGCACGGAGGAGCTGTTTTATCGTTTCTACCGTGCAGTTCGACATGTAAACTGCCCAGAAACCGAATCTGCTGACAGATCGCAAATCGGCCGATATCGCGTTTTCGGCCCTCAGAAGCGCCGAAATCGCGTTTTCTCGCTGAGCCCAGTGGACGGTGACTCGGTATGAAAACTGCACGGAGGAGCTGTTTTATCGTTTCTACCGTGCAGTTCGACATGTAAACTGCCCAGAAAACGAATCTGCTGACAGATCGCAAATCGGCCGATATCGCGTTTTCGGCCCTCAGAAGCGCCGAAATCGCGTTTTCTCGCTGAGCCCAGTGGACGGTGACTCGGTATGAAAACTGCACGGAGGAGCTGTTTTATCGTTTCTACCGTGCAGTTCGACATGTAAACTGCCCAGAAACCGAATCTGCTGACAGAT